>JAEAOA010001284.1:55000-157500 GCA_016746295.1 Potamilus streckersoni | reverse complement strand
AATATTACAAGTGTGGATCAAAATGAATTGGTTGTTTTTCAGGACAAACAAGGGCTATTAAAGACAAGCAGACGTACAGTTGCTGATAACATCGTAACTTTTACTGATCAGGGTAAATTACAGGATTCCGGTAAGTCAGTTAACGATTATGTCAGGACAACTGGCGGTGCATTTAGTGGAGACGTTATTATGAACAAAACTAAAATTACAGATCTTGGATATCCAACCGCAGATAGTGATGCTACAACAAAAAAATATGTTTACGATCAAGAATCTAAGTATGTATTAGCCAATGGTGGTATAATGCGTGCATTTCCTAATATGAATCATAATGGCATTAGTAATTTAAAAACACCAGAATCTGAGTTTGATGCTGCTACAAAAAAATACGTCGATGATAAGGAAATTCCAATAACGACTTCGTTAACGATGATGGAGTTGCTGCATTAAGAACTGAGCTTTTTAATCACATACAAATCTTTCCAAATGTTCGTAGAATTATAAACAAAACTAATAACAAACTTTTCGGAAGTCCACCAAATGTTGATATAAAACTTACTGATATTAAAACAAGACTCAACGATATTATTAGTGGAATTCCGGATATTATTAAAAAAAAACAAGCCTGATTAAAATTCCTCACAAACAGATCATCAACATAGTGTACGTCGTCGGATCAGGCGCAGCTACATGGACACAACGAAATAAAACCATCAAACACACCCCAGAGGTCGCAGGTATATATAGATTGTCTGTGTTTAGCGTTGCATAATTTAACATACATCTCCATTAGCTAATAAATTATCTAGAACCATATCTGTAATGATGGATAAAGATCCTGAAGAAACGTTTACGTTGGAATCATCGGATAGACGTTTGTCCTCCGCTAATTTCTGGTGGTGTCTGGAATTTGCAACTAAAGCTCCCATTTTAATTAATTAAATAACAACGTCATTAGGTATAATGAATCCGATGACAGTCACTCATTGACGTTCAACGTCACAGATATAATCAGGTATGTAAGTGTCAGACTGAACTAAAAAATATCATCGACAAAACACGTTGAAAGTAAAAAAATATTGCAGACGCATGGTTGTTATTGATGTAGTAGTTTACTCGGTTTCTGCTGTTGTTGCTGGAACCGGATTATTATTATCAACGTTAACTATGACTGCTCCTGCGGTTTTTATGATTGTCGTTGCTACAACAACAACATGTGCAGGTATATATCGCTAAGAAAATATCTACATGCACGAATGATAAATTAAGCGAGTACATGATGAAATTACACACAGCAGCAACCACCTATACTAAATTATGCTCACGTCTTTCCTTGTACCTCAGTAATGGTAAAATATATGATGAGGAGTTCGTTATGATAATGAAAACCTACGATGAAACATTCGTGATAGAAAATAACGCATCATCTAGTGGCAATAACGAAAGGATGGAGAATTAAATAATAAACATAACAATAATGTCTGATTCAAGAGAACTATTGCAACAGATTGTCACTAATACGACGCCATCAAAAACTACTATGATATCAATAAGTTCGACCAATCCTGAATTCAGCGTTAACTTTCCAACTGCAATTCCAGTAAAAGAGATAGCATTAGCTCAGTTACGTGTTTATTATAGCTGTCCTAATATTAGATCAAAACCATTCGGTGGACTACAGGCAAATATTCCATTAGTATTTGCAAATAAGAATAAATCTAATGGAACTCCCGATTGGCAAGTAGTGAGTATTCCAACTGGCAGTTATCAGATTGAGCAAATTAATGAGGAATTCCAGCGAAGAATTGAGTCTATAACCGGAAAAGAATCATAGATAGCAATTACTGTTTACGAACCAACATTATCGTCTGTGATTGAAATACATTTTCCTGACTATGCTGTGGATATTGATTAAAGTTCAATTAGATCAGTGTTAGGATGGTCTGAAGTTGCACCTGTTTATCAGGTTCCACCAGAACCAACTAAAATGAGTTTATAACGAGTGAAGAAAAATTCATTAAATATCCAGAATATCGAGAAAAATATCCATGGCATTATATAAAATTTTGAATTTGATCCAAACAATAATAATAATCATTACTTTACCGATTTTGACGGTAAAAGGATTCCACAGATAACTAGATCAATATTTAATATTATTGTAGACCCCAAGACGCAACATACTAAAGATATTGTTGATGAAGAATTTGTAAAGATTTTTTTAGATACTCTTAAACCTGAATACGATTAAACGTTTAATGATTTTAGAAATTTACTTACTTCATTATCACAGCATTATGATCATAATGTAAAGCAACAAATAATTGAGTCAATAAAACACTTAAATGGTATCCTATTTGAATTATACATCGCCAATCAAAGTATTATAAACATTGCACCTGATCTTAGTAGAACTGTTTACGAAATCAAAAAAGTAAGCAATTATTTCTTAACCATTATAAAATAAAAGAAAATGATCTACAAACTTTTATTATACCAGTTCTAAATAACGCTAAAATGAAGAAATCATTAAATGATCTTATTGAAGAATATTATCCGGGAGTATTTCATTCGTGGAAAAAATTAATCCCGTTTCCAACTATTATCAGATATAATAATGACCCATATGGAACAGGACGTCATATTTCACCTAATATTGTTAATATAACATCCAACATCGCACTAAATCTAGTATGCGATGTAATTGACAGTAGCTACCATGTTGACCTTTCTAAGTCTAATCAGGCTCAGCAGGGATATATATTATATTCGTCCAGTATTCAGGCATCTCCAGGGTGGCTTATTGTGTCTGAGCCAATAAATCAAATCTACCTGCGTGTTCATAATCCATTATTGTCAAGAATGAATTTCAAACTCACAAATCAGGATGGAAATATAATTGATTTGAGAAACAAAACTCTATATATTAATTTATACATACGCTCGTAGATTGGTCTAAATAAAATCTTTCGTTAAACTCCCCTTGACTATCAATAGCAGCAGGCAGGGTGAAGGACAACATTTGGGTCGCTTTACGAGTAAACAAAATCACATGACAAAATCGTAAAATATACGTCAACAATAATATAACAAAAAATGAGCTAACCTCATGACTTTGTCAGTCGTATGGAAATAGAAAAGTTAGAGACTTTAGTTTAGCGTTGTTGACGTATTTGTTTTTCAGCCTCTGCACGAACCTTTATTTTTTGTTATGACTCGAGCAAACTTTTGTAGGGTTCACCCTGCCTGCTGCTCGGTGGAATTATTCGTCTGAAGGTCGTGATTGGCCCGCCTAGGAACATCATCTCCCTTAAAGAGAGTAATAAAACCAACCCCTTTCTACCATCAGTTGCTGTATTTCATTTCTTCCCCGAGTAATTCAATAAGACTCGACATCACTAGAGCGAAGAGTGGATACGGAGCCCCTTTCAGTGATACAACTGGAAAGCAGTGTCTAACCAAAGAAGAACAACAAGACGTTCCATGGGTTGAGCACTTCAAGGAAACGCTAAATCAGCCTACCACAAAAACTAACTTCACTTTTGATTCACCAGACCCAGCAAACATCCTTGCCCTGTGGACAGAAGACATGTCAACAGCAGAGACAAAGATGGCGGTACGGCTCCTAAAGAATACCAATGTGCCTGGCCTGGATATAGTGTCTGTAGAAATGCTCAAGCACGGTGGACAATGTCTCATCAACGAACTTACATATATCTAAACTCATGTTGGTTGACGACACAAGTACCCAAAGAGTGGCGCAAATGAGTCATTGTCAAACTTCCAAAGAAAGGAAACCTGGCCGACTGTACCAACTGGTAAGGAATCACACTCCTCTCAGTCCCTGGCAAAGTTTATAGCATTGTCCTGCTACGGCGACTAAAGGAAGCTGTGGACGCGAAACTCTGTGAAGAACAGGTTGGCCTTTGTCGCAACCGATCGTGATGTGAACAAATATTCGTCCTGAAAAACATCATCGAGCAGAGCTTGGAAAACCAACAGCGGCTCATTATCAACTTTGTCGATTTTACCAAGGCCTTCGACAGCTTACATCGAGAGTACCTTTGGAACATAGCAAGGTTGTACGGCATCCCTGATGAATTCATTGAGGTCTTTAGAAACCTATACTTCGACTCGAGCTGCTATGTCAGGACGGAAGAAGTCACCACAGACTTCTTTACCATTGAAAGTGGTATTAGACAGGGATGTATCTTGTCCCCTTTCCTCTTCTTTTTGGTGATCAACTTCGTTATAAAGAAAGTAACCAACAGAGATGATTTTGGAATTCCATGGCTGAAAACAAACCGACTAACTTATCTTGAATTCGCTGATGACATTGCACTTCTTGGCGTCACGAATAAAAAAGCTCATGAAATGACATTGAGCCTGGAACGCGAAGATGCCCGAGTTGGACATAGGATAAGCGGAAATAAGCCAAAGATCACGAGGATCGGATATACCACAGCAAGGGACGCCGTGAAGATTTGTCTGCAATAATTTGAGGAGGTAGAGAAATTCACCTATCCTAGCAGCACGATGGCGACACCTATCACGATGTATAATAGGGAAGGCAGGGGCAGTCTTTCAAGGGCTTCTACCAATTTGGGCCAACGCACAAATCAGTGTAGCAACAAACAACAGGCTAATCAATACAAGCGTCGTCCCAACTACAAACTATGCATGTGAAACGTGGATGACGTCGGCCCGGCTTGCAAGGAGGATTAACGTCGCCCACCAGCTATGGTTCCGTAGAATCCTGCAAATCTCATATAAGGAATGTGTTAAAAGTACTAAATTCACCAGCAAACAGGCATCCGCCCTCTCATCGACATTGTGACAGAATGCCGACTTCGTTTTGAAGGTATTCTCTGGCAACCAATTTCACGGCATCAAAGAAACGCTATCTCGAGGACGCTGCGGAGAAGACGAAAACAAAGTCATCCCCGAACTACATGGCGAAGCACCTTCATAGAAGATCTGAGATCCTGGGCATATCATTGGGTGACGCTGAAACCATTGCGACATATATATATATATATATATATATATATATATATATATATATATATATATATATATATATATATATATATATATACATATACATATATACAATATTACGTATATGTATTTAAATTGTTTGTTTCTTAGTTTCATTTTCATCATTTTTATTTTATTCCATTAAATGTTGTTGTGATAAAAATTTTGCATATTGGATTTGATTTTGTCAGAAATTCAGTTCAGTTCTGTTTGACCAGATAAGCAGCCAGTTTTTTTTGAAACAATGTGCCTAATTTATGACTTTGATTAAAAAAGTAGAGTTTGGAGTAAACAACTATTTTAAAATTCATTCTAAGAGTAAGATTCATTTAAGTAGAAACAAGGTCATACATGGAGTACGTGACAAATAACATTTGCTTTTTGTTGCAAACGTTTGTTTTTCCTTGTGAGATGAAATTTTGACCCCCATCCGGGACTCATCTTTGGGTTTAAGTTGGGCTTATAACTCATGCTATCATAGCAATCAGTTCAGTTATGCATTAAGCCTTTGCAGCCCAAAGGTGTTTTGTTGACCAGCTTCAGTTTATTTATTTTTTGTTTGGTTGGTTGATTGTAGTTTTATGGTGCACCAGCACAGAGAGGCTATTTAGCGCCATGCAAAGGTTATATCTTTCATAATTTGGATGTGGAAAAATGTTTTGTATCGATCACCGATATGAAAGAAAACTGTTGAAAGTAACACGATAAGACGGTATCGGTAACAAATAAATAAAGCTTCCCGATCAACGGGGATTGGAAATAGTGTATGTTAGTTAAGACAGCTGAATGGTAATTAAAATTAATGGACAGTATATACATCACATAAAAGTACTCAAGGTGTTAGCATAAAAGCTATAGCTTTACTTCCTTCAGGAATTCTGTAAGCCACGTTAACTGTATCATAGAGCTTCCTAATATCATGCACATTCTAATACTGATCACGGGTAGGTTGGAGGTCAAAATACTCCAATATTAATGCTTAGCAGTGAATGATTGCAAGAAATAAACTCTGGTGGGTCTTCTTCTTTTCGTATGTGTGAGTCGGTTAAATAAGAATGACCAATTCGAATTCTTGCAATGCCTACCTACTCCCTTTGGAAGTCTCTGTAAGAAAGAGTCCATTCGTCTAGGGTGGTTTGATGGCAAAAAGTTTGTACTTCACGGCATCATTCAATTTCTGACGTCAAGATTCTTTGTGATTATGTTTAAAATCAGTATACGGTATTTTAAAATCTGATGGCTCCAGTGATAGGGTCATTTTGCTAATGCGGTCTCTTTTTCATTACCTTTAATGCCAATATGGCTGAGAAACCAACATTATACTATATTGTGAGAGGTACTCAACTTAGTATTTGTGAGAAGAATCTTAGTTAATAAGGGGTTATCCAGTTTTCTGTTGTGTAGTAAATGAAGAATTGGCAGTTAGACGGAGAAGATAATGCTAATTAAAATACGTTTGTTTTCGATATATTGCAGAGTAAACTATTGCACTGATTTCTTCTGAAAAAATTGATGTAAAATTTGGCAAGCTGATTTTTTTTTGGGGGGGTGTTTTCCGCTAACGAAGGCTGCAGCAGCCTTTATGTTTGATCCATGTGTCAAAATTCTTTTGTAGTCTTTAAATTGGGTGTTGAGTTTATAATAAGGCTTGTGGAAAATGGAAGGGTTTGTCTCTGATCTTTTCCATCGTGTAACGTAGAAAAAACGTTTGGTTGTTTGAATAGTCATGGAGGTTTTTGGAGATGGATGTTTGTTTCTGTTTTGGAAAAATCAATTTTGGTATGGTTAAGGCTGAATGATATTCGAATGCCAAATGTAGGCGTGGCGAGTGGTATATTTTCATATAACGTTTTGTATTTGGAGTGAAGAACAGCAGAAAAGGAAGGTTTCAGAGGCTTTGATCTTAATTTGAGAGCATACTGTGCGGAAAGCATTTGTCTACGATGTCATAAAGGTGGTTCGTTCACTTCGACGAGAATGCTTCTATAGCTAGTTTTATTACTTGATGATGAATTGGGTTAAGCATCTTCAAATAGTACTTCATAGTTGAACCATAAACAACGCAACCATATTCTAATTTGGAGCGAATAAACGTTATATATAAACTGAGGATGATATTTCTCTCATGACCCCAGTCAGTGTTCGCTACTACTTTAAGTAGATCAAGATATTTCAAGCATTTTACTTTCAAGTTCCTTAGGTGTGGAATAAAAGTCAGTTTTCTGTCGAAGATAATACCTAAAAAACTTTGTTTCCTCAACAACTGGAATAGGTGTTCCGCCCAGCGTGAGTTTGCACACATAGTTTTTTGATTTTGAGAATTTGAAACCGTTAGTATTGGCCCAAATTTTAATTCTTGATATTTTGCTGTAATTGTCTTTCAATTGTATGCATGTGCTTTGATCTATGGCGTTATAATGTCACCAACGTATAGGGAGATATCCACACCAGGAGCTAGACACTTGGTGATGCTATTCATTGTTATGTTGAAAACATCACAGATAAAATATTTATCTTGGGCACACACATCTCATTCTCGTGAGTATGAAAGAGGTTTGAACCCACTCGTTCCTTGAATTCTCTGAGAGAAAATTTGATATGAAAGAGGGCAGACTGCGTCGTATACCTAGATCGTGCATGTCATTAAGTATCTCGTACATCTATAAGTGTCATAGACCTTTCCAAGTCAAAGAAAACCGCTGCCAAATGTTCCTTCTTGTGAAAAGCGTCTCGAATAAACGTTTCCGGTTTAACCAGGTGATCATTGGTATTCGACCATAACGAAAGCCATTTTGGAAAGGAGATATTAAATTGTTGGTCTCCAAATACCATACAAACCGAGTGCTATTGGTCTATAGTTGGTAGGATCAGTGCTATCAATGCCTGGTTTGGGAATTTATAGGTAACTGCATTTGTATGGAAAAATATGAACGAGCTTTTCGGATGGCAATATTGCACAAACTTGGGAGTGCATTATGTCCATCCGACAAAACGATTTGCCCATCTAGAAGAAGTAGAAGCCAAAGGAGTGCATTGAATTGGATTCTTTAATTTCCAAGTTTCCTGATTTACTTGTGCCGGCTGCTGAGAAGTGAAATGATAGAATAATGGTCAAATAGTATGACCTTTATTATATCGCACATACTTTTCTTCATTCTCTTTATATTTTTCAGTAATTTAGAATTTGTCAATTCTGCCTACATTCGTCTGTTTATAGTCATATGTATAATCCCTTTTTCTAAATTAATCAAATAAAAATTAATTTGATCATTATCTTTTTTTAACAAATTTTATTGTTATTATATCTATTTCAGTCAACCATATATATATAAGTATATATATATATATATATATATATATATATATATATATATATATATATATATATATATATATATATATATGCACACACCCACAATTGTATGCGTAATCATCAGAAGATGGGAATATATTAGTCTCCTATGTTTGGTATTTTTATTTCGCTTATACTTTTCTTATTTATTATTATAATTCTTAAACTTTTGTTGCAGTCATATATAACATCGTTTATAAAACGCATCATTTCATTGATGATTGTTCTATCTTAAATAATGTTGTAATGGCTATTTTGATTGTGCTTTGGAGTGTATTTATATTATATAGTGGTTCAATCCACTTCCTTTAATTATTTAGTCACAACCAATTTTATTTAAAATCTTCTGCACTCAATTTTGTTCAGTCATATCAATCGCCTTTTCATATTCGATCATAATTACTGTACAATATTCTCCAATCTTTGTTACATAGTGTAATATAAATTGTATTGATTAGGTATTATTTACTCTCTGTCTTTTCGTTCACCAGAAGAATTAATTGTATCTATAGGTAAATTGTTTTTTTTTTATTCTATTTAATATTATTTTACTTAAATTTTTATAATCTGTATTTAAAAGCAACGTGTGTCATTTGTTATTTGGTTGGTTATTTTCGCTATTTGCTTCTTTGCTTTTTTCTTTTTTTTTCCCAGTCTTTTTCCTTGTTTGTAAATTAGTGAAAATATTCATAATTTTATGCTGGTATATTATTTTCTTTTAAGGTGTTTTTCATTTTCCTCTCACTTATTCCACATCTTGTTTGGGAGGTTATCTGATGTTGTCTTATTTAGTAGATTACATCCTTTCATATTATCTTCAATTGATGTACCAATAAACAATTTATCTAACCTACTTCCATCGTTTTTATTAAAAATATCTGTAGAACTTTGTTATTTGGCTTTTGTAATTCGTTAATTCCATTTTATTAGTTGAGTGTTTTTCTTAAAGACCTCTAGTACATTAGTCTGCGATTCAGGTAACCTCATATGACGAACTATTCTGATTCTATTGTTTCCAAATACTTTCCATGATGATTCAGATTATACAGCATGTGTATCTATATTTATAAAATCATACGACGGTAAATTTATGTGGATCAATCTCCACATACACACCTGTTTTTTTTATTCAGTGTTTTATGCAAATTCGTTCTGATAAGATTAGCATTGTTCCCACTTTTCAAGTTATCTATCACAAATGCATGTTAATTCATTTTCTATAAACTTTTATTCTTTCGACGTGTTATTTCCCATTTCTAGAAGGACTATAATGTAATAATGCTTAATGTTAAGATAAATGTTTTATTAGTACCAGTTTCTTTTTTTGTTGTTTTATTTATATTTTTTTTGGAATAATTTTGTACTAGGAATCCAAATATAGTACATGTTTTATTTTTTACTGGCATTGTATCCCGTCATTGTATGTTGGCTATTGTTCTTTTATTAATGGTTTTAATATTCCTGGTATTTTATGTTTTGTTATGTTTTGCTTGGATTTGTTTCCATAATATTTATTTTATTATGATGTTACTTTGTGTCCTTTATTAAATTTGTGGTGATCTTTTTCACCACCCTTTTGTTTTGCTTTTATTTGGTCATCGCTTTTAGCTAGGAGAGTGATTTGGTGTCACTCTTTTGTTTGAAGTCTGGACAATCCCGCCCACCTCCTTTTTGATCTTTTCATTATTTTTGAGAGTCTCACTTGCAGGAAATCTCCCTTCTTTCCTCTATGTCAATTGTTTCTAATTTTTACTTTCTTGCTCGATTTAATGTGTGTTTTGAACATTTCTAGTTCTGGCACTGACACTGAATGTATGTACTCTGGTATGAATTTGCTTGAATCTGTGTTAATAGCTCTGTATCCTTTTCTCTCCTTCTCTCTCTTTCTCTATGTACTTTCTCTCATGACTAGTTTACCTTAGAATTTAGTTCTTTTTGTCTTATAAATTCTTATTCTTGCTGATTTTGTACAGGTACATGTGAGGTACGTTTCCCAATATAGTTTCAGACCTGTAATGGGTATAGTAGCAGTATCCAGTATATGCTTTTTACTGATCTTTCTACACATGTGCTCCTTTTGCGTCCTCGTCTTCTTTGTTTTCGTTAGGAAAAGGTCTGATCTGTTTTTGGCATTGCTACGGTTTTGATAGTTGTTAGATGATTATTGAATATTACACTCATACGGAGTATTTCCTTTTAGGCACACTTGAAGCACGTACGATGATGGATACACCATGAATACCACGTCCGTGTATTGAAACCCATACAATAGAAAGAGATTGAAAACCTTGTTTTCTCCACTTTGTAAAATTTGGAATAATCGCACCCGATTTATTATTTCAATGTGCGATTTGCATGCTTGTGATGCGTGGTCATATGTTTAATTTTAGCTGTATTTTGTCAATTGGGCTTCATTCTAATGGGTAATACGAGATACGTTTTGTCAAGTACCTTCACAATATCACATAACGTATGGGATTTCCTGATTCAATTGCACAATTTTTCTCATTAGTGCCAATGAAGGCTGTGGAAATAGTTCTTTGTTTTGCTTCGAAATAAGAAGGAACTGACATTGTCCAAATTGTTGTAGACTGCTTCTGTCATTCCAAATGTATGTCCCTGTCAATTGAACACTCATATTGAACGTTCAGAGTCCTTCTTTCAGTCCCCAGTTAAAAATGTAACACGGTTTTGTTTCTCATCTGCCTTTTTATGGGTCTTAAAGTGTGTCCTTTGTTTATGTCGTATAATTTTGCCGGTTATGGTTTGTCTAACGTTATTCTGATCATAATTATCATGAATTAAAGCATTGTGTAGACTAAGGTGGTTAATAAGTGGTTTGTTGTCTTGGGGCTTAACGCCATTTTCAGCACACAATAGGCTATACATGGGGGCCAGTATTATTGGTGGAGGAAGAAACCGGGAAATCCGCGGAAAGAACCACCGATCCACGAGAAGCTAATAGCAAGCTTTCTCACATATTCACATTCGCGGAATGTTAGACTCGAACCCACGCAGAGGTGAGAATGCAGTGATCTTTAACGGAGAGCTCTTTAGACCACTCGGTCACTCGGGGCCCCTTGGTAATAAGTAAATAATACGGATATGACACTGTACGATATGAATAATGAATTCATATGTAGATCATATATGTATGGTGGATGAAAATTATTAGCTTTTAAAACCTTTGCACGTAGTATTCTCCAGAAAGTTTTGCTTCTCTCTTCTAGCTATGCCCAGCCATCTCCCTGCATTTAGCTCATCTACCTCTTGCTCACTATACTCTCTTTCTCGGTTTTATAGTGATCTCAGCCGATTTATTAATTTAGTGCTGCAAGTACCTTGTACTAGAAAATACCCTATAGGCCATGATGTGTTGCAAATTTAAATACGGCTAAGGGGAAATAAATCTACTACATCACAATCTTTGGTCAAGAAATGGGTACACTATAAGCTACAGCTATCTAACAATTGGTGTCAGTCAAGAGGTTTTAAATTTGGTACGCAGCATTCCAATGCACATCTCTTCCTCTTGAGCTAGGCCTTGTTGATAGTTACAAAACTTAATATGTTAATTAGTAGGCGTGGATATCTCTGAAATGACTGTACATTATTAGTCATGTGTATTTCCTATTTACAACGTATTTGCCGGGCTAAACTTGTATATGTCGACTCACTGCACAGTGGTAAAGAATACGAGCAACGGAGATAAATACGAAGAGGTAAGCAGTGTCATTAAACCTGATGAAATAAAATTAACCAAATTTTATCACTGTAAATATAGGTAATATTTCACTTGTTTTACTGGGAAAATAGATAAACCTTGAATAACAAAGGATTTTGCCAAAATGTTTCTGAAAGGTCATGGTTGCTTTGCTTTTGTTTTATATAGTTTTATAGTTTCTTATATAGCAATACGTAAAATCATTCCGGACAGTAATAATTTGGGTGCAACGAGACCGAAACGGGACCACTTACATCAAACGGGAAATCCGATGTTAAATGGGTCCATCGGTTTATGCCTGACCTCAACGGGGACTCTCTCTCTCTCTCTCTCTCTCTCTCTCTCTCTCTCTCTCTCTCTCTCTCTCTCTCTCTCTCTCTCTGTGACATAATAAGATTGTTGGAATTGACCCAGATATGACATTTGAGACCCAAACGTAAAATGAGACCATGTTAAAAACATGCAAATATATGCATCACATAGACTAAATATAACTCATTACGTTATCACTTTAATATAAAATGAAACTAAAATTAAGGCGTTGACACAGAATTTAACAGAGATTAAAATAGTAACTTACATTGGCTTAGTCCTAGCACCAGTATTTAACCTCATTACGCAACTGTATGAAATATAACTTGCTGACACAACAGAGTGAAAAGGTCGTGGACAACAAAAAAAAGTATCCTCGACGGTGAGGTCCTATCACCATCGATCAATCCTAAAGTTACACCTAAACTTTGAGATAGCTTATGATTAATTTGCTGGCACATCGACATTGTGAGAGGTCTCTTCGTGTGACTTCTGTACACATCAACAATTAGAATAATGTATTATTTATAATATAATTATCGTAACCCATAGAAAATGAAGAAATGGATATTTTTAACTTTATGTATGTGTGCAATAAGCTAGTGCATCCATTTTCTTTACAAATTTCAGTTTCTGCTCAGTCAGGTGTTACTACAAAAGGTAAACTTTCACATTTCGTATAGTTCCAAGATTTCAGGCAACCAGATAGCCAAATAGTATCCGGATGTTTAAAATAGTATCCATAGCCCAATAGTATCCGGATATCCAAAATAGTATCCATAGCCCAATAGTATCCGGATATCCGAAATAGTATCCATAGCCCAATAGTATCCGGATGTCCAAAATAGTATCCATAGCCCAATAGTATCCGGATATCCAAAATAGTATCCATAGCCCAATAGTATCCGGATGTCCAAAATAGTATCCATAGCCAAATAGTATCCGGATATCCAAAATAGTATCCATAGCCCAATAGTATCCGGATGTCCAAAATAGTATCCATAGCCCAATAGTATCCGGATATCCAAAATAGTATCCATAGCCCAATAGTATCCGGATATCCAAAATAGTATTCATAGCCCAATAGTATCCGGATGTCCAAAATAGTATCCATAGCCAAATAGTATCCGGATATCCAAAATAGTATCCATAGTCCAATAGTATCCGGATGTCCAAAATAGTATCCATAGTCAAATAGTATCCGGATATCCAAAATAGTATCCATAGCCCAATAGTATCCGGATGTCCAAAATAGTATCCATAGCCCAATAGTATCCGGATATCCGAAATAGTATCCATAGCCCAATAGTATCCGGATGTCCAAAATAGTATCCATAGCCAAATAGTATCCGGATATCCAAAATAGTATCCATAGCCCAATAGTATCCGGATATCCAAAATAGTATCCATAGCCCAATAGTATCCGGATATCCGAAAAAGTATCCATAGCCCAATAGTATCCGGATATCCAAAATAGTATCCATAGCCCAATAGTATCCGGATATCCAAAATAGTATCCATAGCCCAATAGTATCCAAATATAATCTCCGAAATAATATAATAATCTAATTATAATAATTTATAATATTAAATTGTTTCGCATGTTACTCTTAATACATCAGGACATTCACCCCATATCCTTCTAATGTTGATGTGTAAACATGAAGCATCCCTCCTATTATTTGTAATATGTACACACACAAGCAAACACACACACGAACAAACACACACATCGATGTACAGAGACGCCAACTTATGTTGCCCGATCTCCCATCCTTAATCATGTAACCCTCTAGCTCTTGACTTCTTAATAAACCGGAAATTATTATTTCAATCATGATTTGATTTTCTTTCCAAACGTAATTACACCATGCTTGTTCCCCCTGAAATTGCATTTAAAACGAATATAACAATCTATTTGATCATTACTGCCCATTGTTGCAGCATCGGACACATCTACCCCATGCCTGCTTTGACAGCAGACATATCTCTCTACCTGTTCTCACAGACTCACACATATCCTTTCCAGACCATAGCATGATATATAAAATTATGACTAGAGACAACATTACACTCTTCTGTACTTGTAGCACATAAATACTGCACTAATTTTAAACCACGTAGTGCATTATGGCATATTAGGTATTACATACTATTGAACGATACTGATCACTAGAGTGAAAAATGTAGCGGACGGTACTTATTTAAAATTAAATAACCTGAGGAAAGAAGTACGTAATATCTGTAATAAATGAAATGAACGTACTTCAGATACACGTGCAATGGCAGTGTTGAAGGAAGTTTTGATGATGATGTTGACGATCCTGGTGATAACAATATTGTCGGACGGAAAAGGTCCAAGACATGCTGGAAAATTGGATCATACTCTTGCGAAGAATGTCTTGTTCAGGTACCTCGATGTGCACACAGACAATGTATGCGAAATCACAAAAGATGAACCTCTTTCTGAATATCTATGGCAGTCCACACAAATGGAACAACTAGAGTCACTAAATTCTAATTTTATTCAGGGATTAAAAAATGGTACACTTGATCCAGCTATTTTCGGTAAGTAATAAATTTATTGTTCATGTCTTGCCACAATTAGGAATATGTTAGTGTGCTTTGCGTATAATAGACACGCTTAGTTTGCTGTTTATCTTTAGATATGATATCCTTCTTATGTCTAGTTTGAGGGAATTTTATCCATATTTGATTGCTTAAAGAGGAAACTTTCGTTCCGTTGAAATCGCACAGTTTTTATTAAGAAAATATATACTGCATAAACACCTTTTCCTAAGCAACTAGCATCCTGAACAAATACTTAATGTTAGTTATTTTTGTTATGAAGTTTTCATTTACTAATGAGAAATTTCCATCGCTGTACATGTTATAGTATTAGCATGTGGCTAACTCTTTCAATAGAAACAAAATTCACAATAACCGACGGGTCAGAATGTCAATGGAATTAGCAATTCGTTTGTTTTATATCGACGAAAGCCGGACTCTTCAAGATATATATATATATATATATATATATATATATATATATATATATATATATATATATATATATATATATATATATATATATATATATATATATGTGTGTGTGTGTGTGTGTGTGTGTGTGTGTGTGTGTGTGTGTGTGTGTGTGTGTGTGTGTGTGTGTGTGTGTGACTGTATTTATGGTAGCAATGGGGTTTGTTTCTCACGTTCATTTTTCCAACTTGCATAAATCTGCGTCGGGAGGCGAAGTAGTGAAGCCATGATCTTATATTTATAACCAAAGAGTATCAAAGTGTGAAAACTTAATTGTTAAATTTATTATGAAAGCTATAAAATAAAAATATAATAAAGACTTACATTATTATGAGTTGAATGCAAAATAATCCTAAGGAATTATATTCAAGTCCAAAAAATCATATATTCAAATGAATTTAAGATCCTCAAACAGATCAATCGGAATAACATTATTCAGAACTCCTGTGAATAATTTACAATAGTCCTAGATTAATCTTCTAGTCCATGAGCACTTTGTAATTCCAATAAATAATCCTAACAAATGTCTCCTTTCAAATCGCAACAATAAAGACATCTGCTGACTGATTTTAATATATGAAGCAATACTTCAAAATAGAAAAAAAATCTAAAATACAAATAAAACCGAATAGCTCATTTCTGTTACCTATTATTACTTTATGTCGTACTTCTTTTCTTTTACTACTACTACATGTCGGAACATGCTCTGCTTGACGGTTCTTATGACTCAATCAATGTTCAATAAATATTCACGTGATCTAACCCATCCAATCGGAAATAACTTAATTATTCTAAGAAACCTCCTGACATCTATTTATAGATTATATTAATCTACACGCATTGTAATATCTTAAAATATATTCTACACCAGTGCACAAAATTTAGCTATGGGCTATCTTCGTTTCAGACAATCACTAATATTTACTATAATAACTAAAAACTAACCAAGTTTATATTTACATTCATGAACCAAGAGTTACAAATAATGCAAAAATACATAACATCTCTACACGTCCCCTCATTAAGAAAAGAAAGATTTATGAAGTAAAACTTTATGTTTCTGTATAAACCAAACACAAATATCACAATAAGAATAGAATAAATAGGAATATGTCTTATAAATAATGCAAAGTTACATACAAATTAAATCAGGATAGAAACTGTTATACACGTTCAAATGCATCTACAATAAAGGCTGTCTCTATACCCTTCATGTGCCTAATGTCGATGTTGTATTCTATCAAGATCAAACTCTATCTCAACAATCTCTAACTTTTAATTTAAATTGTGTTTATGCAAGTAATCGGTTTGTGATCATTGAATGCAACAATCAGAGAAGAAAAACAGAACTAATATACATTTCAAAGTACTGTTAAGACAATATTAAAGGTATGTACCCCTTCTTGACTGTGGAATATTTTCATTTTTGCTTGTTTAATAGTGTAGAGGAACAGAACACTGATTGGCTGACACCATTTTTGTCCTTCCGAATTAATACACCACCATCTCCTACATCACTTATATCAACATGCATATAACATGATTTGTTAAAATCGATAGCTGAAAGAACTGGTGCACCTTTGTGTATGGTCCTTAATTGATCGAACCCCATCAGACACTTGTCATACAAATGAATATAGGTTTACTTACTCAACAAACTGGTCAGAGGCTCAGTTATTATGCCAAATTGGATCAAAGTTTCCGGTAATATCAAGCCATGCCCAAAATTTCACCTGTTGCTGTTTAACGATAGGCACAGAGGATTTAGGATAGTTTTAACATTAGGTTTTGCAATTTTAACTTGATCGTGTCCCACAATATGTCATACACTGTAACACAAACACGGCCAAAATCACTTTTATTTAAAGTAAATATCACGTTTGCCTCACTCACTCGAACGAAGACTTTCATGATAGTTTCCATGTGGTGGTACTATGTGTCCTAGCAAATTGACATCTTCAATGTATGCACAACAGCCATCTCTACCAGATGCTTCCATGTTCATAAAAAATGACATTCCTTTATGTTTCATCTATCTGGAGTTGCAAAGGCTGACATTTATTTTGGCCTATGCTTAAGTGGAATCTGCCTGAAGTCTTTATCAGGTCAAACTTGGTGACATATATAACATTTTCAATTTGACCAGTACAGTCCTCAATTGATGGTATTGGAAATTAATTTGCTTTGGTGACACTGTTCACTTTTCTGTAGTCTGTGAACAATCGGAGAGTATCATCTGGTCTCGGCACTAGAATACATGGTGAGCTCTCGATATGTTGGATTGGTTCAATAAAAATCATTACCCAATATTCATTTAATATCTTTTTTTTTCAAAAAGATCTTACTTGCGATGACTAATTCTGTAAAAGATGCGGTTTTACAGGTTTAGAATCAACAATTTCAATATCATTTTTAGATTGTGTTTGTTCGGATTAGAACATATGGAAACATGTGCTTCTATTGACATATTAACTACTTTAATTCAACCATTTGTTACCACTAAAGATTTAAAAGTTTCTGTCCAGATTCTTTAAAACTTATTAAATTTGAAGGCTTTGTAAACCAAATCATTACAATCCTGCTTGGCATATAATCATTTAAATATTCACAGTGTATGACATATATGGCTAAATTGAATGAATCATTAATCAGGCTATCTCTATCAGTATGAACTGGTTTATCATATTTATATAGCACAGTTGTTGTTTCTGCCTCCCAGGTCTGCTATTGATATTTTTTTAGCCACTTTCTTTCTTTGTGTAGTTGTATAAGGGCCATAATACCTAGCCTGTAAAAGAGATCAAGGAATTGGCAGAGGGCTAAACAATTATTTGCTTTGTGGTTTTGTCATACCTACATTCATTTTTGTATGAGTCGACTGATGATTTTTTTTACTAACTTCCACTCAGAGACAATCAAGACGATTAAACTCTGAACCCTCTATTTAAAAGAACTTTCGCTTTCAACAATTTGACACATGTAACAGGATCTTCAGTATCTAGAAACATCAGTTTTAATAATTAGTCAGAAAAACAATGTAAAATCTTGTGATAGGTACAATTGACTCATAAATGACAATCCATTCCTGTGTTGGATTACTTTCGAAACTAACCAGCCTAAACAACATTGTGAAAGCTTGCTGCATTCATTGTAAAATAAAATAACAAGGGATAAAGAAATTTCCGAAATAAAATGAGTTGAAATTTTCAAGATAAATTTAGATATTTCTGAAAGTTATATCACAGACGAGACCCCAATTTATGTAACTTGGTTTATTATTATAGAATATTAGACTATAGAGTCGTAACTATATGTAAAGTAAGTTTATTTGGTACAAGTAAATAAACATACGCCTCATGGTACATTGTGATACCATTTATTGAGTACTTGCATTTTGATGTTCACAAATTGTATCTTTACTACAGAATTATTCTTTAGTTAATTTGCAAACACTAGGATGACTTACTCTTGGTTTTCAATGCGGTATTTAAAACTGCTGGACTGAAGGAAAACCCTGGTTGCAAAGGAAGATAGAGAACTTTGCATCTCAGCATTTCATTCCATGAGGACCAAACGTATAAATATTCAATGTTTCTTTCCTAGACAATTTTCATATGTTTCGAATATAAGTTAAGTTTTAAAACTAAGTTAAAACTTAGCCTACCAATCATTAATTACACTGAATGCATTCCATCTCTTCTTTCTTTAGGCGGTTACGTGGTCCAAGATTGTATTTACTGCTACTACGTCAAGCAATTCATCGACATTGCAGTGAATAAAACAACGGATACAGAGCTCCGAAAGATTTTGGAGAAAAGGTCGTCATCATTGGAGAGGTAAGGTAGATTCAGTTCAGGAAACACTCAAAACATTTAAAAGATAGATAATACCAAATAGGGAGACAGAATGTAACGCGAACAACAATTACTAAAGACAACCACACGAGGAGACCGTGTTCGTTTTGTTTTTAAAGGAATGACCAGGAACGATACGCATGAATTTCTTTACCTGACAATTACAAACTGATGATGACAACAATAGATTTCAGTATATATAATGACAAATATGTAATTTACTTATTTCTGTATTAGTTTTAAAATAAATTCTTTTTTTTTGTACTTTAGTTTTGTTCAATTAAATTATATTTTAATGATTATTTTTACTGGATTCTACTATTTTCGTTAAATTCACTTTTCTGTTTTTACTTGATTTAAAGGTAAAAGGTATTACATTATCAGTAATGTATATGTATATATATATTATATATATATATATATATATATATATATATATATATATATATATATATATATATATATATATATATATATATATTATATATATATATATATATATATATATATATATATATATATTACAAATGGGCGAAAAATTCAGTCTTTCCTATAGTTTTTGTTTTGTTAAGGAACAAAAATACATGAAAAGTTTACACTAATTCCTGTGTTACCAACTTCCCAATATTTCAAGCTTTTCGTAAAGTGCTGCGATAAATATTGTATATAGAAGACTAAAGATGATGTATTATTGTCCCATGCACAAATTATACATGCAAGCAAAACCATATGTACACAAATAAGCACATACAAAAACAATATTTATTGCACCATCCTGAAGATTTATTTTTTTCAACCACAAGATGGATACATTATTAGGAATTGTAAAGTTGGACATATGTGTGTGAGAGAGAGAGAGAGAGAGAGAGAGAGAGAGAGAGAGAGAGAGAGAGAGAGAGAGAGAGAGAGAGAGAGAGAGAGAGAGAGAGAGAGAGAGAGAGAGAGAGAGAGAGAGAGCATTCTTTAAATACAAAATCCAAATATGACTGCTGTTTCTAGATATTATAAAAGCCTCTTCCAAGTCTGGCATATTGGAGATCCTAGCGGAATTGCCCTGAATGACGCATGTGCTGATTACATTGGCCAGCTAAAGAACGTTGCCGTGAATATGAGCCCCCTGTACTTCGTGGTTACTTTGATACCCTGTGCAAGACTTTGGCCCTGGCTTGGAAAGGAAATATCGGGTCAGCCTGTAAGTTTGCTTAACATCATAGTTTGCAGAGGAGTATTAACATATCTAGTACCATATGGTGGCTCAAAGTTCCGAAAAGCACTTATTTTTACACAATGTGATATATATATATATATATATATATATATATATATATATATATATATATATATATATATATATATATATATATATATATATATATATATATATATATATATATATATATATATATATTGGCAAAAGTAGTTGCCTTAAGCATTATTGATGGTTCAATCTTAACCGAAAACTAGCATGCATCCAGTCCCAAATGTTTTAGAAGCCATTTTGGTCAAATTGATTTCAAAATTAGAGGAAATAACACTTAGAAGGCATTTTGATATTTATTTTCGGGCTAAAAGTGACACCATAAATCGCAGTGGGAAGATTATAATGATTTTCTGAGTAGTTCGACTTAGGTGTATAGCTGGTCTAATGTATCACAACGTAGGCCATGTAAATTGAAGAAGGCAGTCAAATGAGATATCAAACTTCTTGAGATTTTGATGTTGACTGAATAACTGCTGTGAATTTTCCTAAATTGAAAAAGAAACGGGATCTGAATATTCATTACTAATATATAATGAACGTATCTGTATATAAAGAAGTTTGCATAATAAAATAAGCAAAATTACATTTATTGTTTTTCCCCATTTCGTATGGTTACACACAAAGAAATTTTCTAGTAACTTTACTCTTTTTTCAGTTCGTATTTTATATATGACACGATTCAGAGCATTGTTATGTATGCTAAATGTTTACATTGGTATACAATCGCTTCAGAGATGCAGCAAAAAAAAATAAGTTCCTTTGAATGAGGGCCTCAAGGTAGATTAATACTTAGCTAATTGAGTTACCCTCTTTAAATAAAGTCATAATAACAAATGCATGGATATTCAACAATGCATAGTCCTACACGCAACGCACGATTGATAATTTGATTTTGACAAAAAATTATATATATATATATATATATATATATATATATATATATATATATATATATATATATATATATATATATATATATATATATATATATATATATTGTACATGTTTTTCCTTTATCACTGTTATTATTATTATTATTATTATTATTATTATTATTATTATTATTATTATTATTATTATTATTATTTCAGCACAACTTTGGTGTCTATGAAAGTTGGGTTAAATGGAACCTAAATTCCAGTTCCGTTGGTTACAAGGCATTGGACAAGGTGATAGATGACAAGTCCAATCTAATAGATAAGAAACTAGCAATCGCACTTTACAGGAACATGATGCAGGCGGAGGCAAATTTCTTCAATTCTGTGTTTAGTAATATATAACATTTTATATTTTCAAAAGTACATGCTAACCTAATCTTTTAGAAAATATTTGTCAAGAAAATTGATGTATAAAATGAAACACATTGTTTGTATATCTGCAACATTGTCACGGTAACAATGCTAAGACATATAATGTACTCTTGATTTTAATTTCATCAAATATTAATGTACTCTTGATTTTAACTTCATCAAACATTAATGTACTCTTGATTTTAACTTCATCAAATATTAATGTACTCCTGATTTTAATTTCATCAAATATTAATGTACTCTTGATTTTAACTTCATCAAATATTAATGTACTCTTGATTTTAACTTCATCAAATATGAATGTACTCCTTATTTTAACTTCATCAAATATTAATGTACTCTTGATTTTAACTTCATCAAATATTAATGCACTCTTGATTTTAACTTCATCAAACATTAATGTACTCTTGATTTTAACTTCATCAAATATTAATGTACTCCTGATTTTAACTTCATCAAATATTAATGTTAATATACATAGGTTACTGCATTTGTATGGGAAAATATGATCTAGATTTTCGGATGGATATACTGCACGACTTTTTGAGTGTAGTATATCCATTTGACAAAACGAATTCATATTTTCCCATACAAATGCAATATTCTGTTTTATATTCTCGTGTTTTTTTCTACATAAGGTTTAATTATGTAAACAAAATTACACTGCAAGAAATAAAGTACCTGAATTTGTGCCGCATTCCAAACTAAATACACATGCCCAGATTCATCAGTACACAATAACAACATGCCCAGAAAAATTTGAATTTAGTCGCGCGAGATATCACTTTCGAAAGAAAATGGCGCTTTGGTCTTGTTAAAATTGCAATTTAGATTCATATTGTGAATGAATTCTCAGTGCAACAACTTTTTCATTTTGTTTGTAATAAATAGATTTTGGTAGTTTTGTCGGTTCTGATAATGATTAGATTTTTATGTCTCAATTCTAAATGAAGTACATCCGATTTCAGCAGTGAAGGAGTTTCGTGTTTGGACATCTGCAACTGTGTTTCTGCTCTGTCATTGAAAGCTTGAAGTCATAATGTTGGAAAATATAAAGTATTTCAATTGCAAGTATCAAAAAGACGCTTTGGAATATGTTTATTTCATTTTTAATGCAGTAGGAATTATATAAATGCACTTATAATATAGTAGAAATTACAGTATAAGTTCAAAATGAGTAATCAAGCTTGAGAACTTATGACATGACTTATGTAATTTGGATTTGTAGAACTAAGAAAGTAGATTTTGAGGAAATTCAGGTTTTACGAATGTAAGAATATTTTTGTCATTCTTATTAATTCCTATTACCAACGATAAAGACAATTTCTACCTAGTGACTTGCATATTATTTGTTGGACCCATATATTTTTTGACCTGTCCGTAGTCTATTGGTAGCCTTAATCTGAAATATTGTATCATAAAGTTTATGCGGAATGTGGCAAAGCAGCTGGTACGTGGCAGTCCTGAAAACCTCTTCTTCAGTGCATTCAGAAACAAACTTAATCAACCGAAACGTGAAACGTTTACTGCGTGAATGTATATATTTTTTACTACACTATTGGGCACACGTGTCGTACACGTGAGTTCAATATGAAGTGAGCATGAGTGCAATATCGTAAAAAAACTGCACGATTTTTACAATGAAATATTAATGAAGACATAATGAGCATCTAATAAATTATTGTATTGCATTATTAATATCTTTAAAACGCATTTATGATATTCTGTGTAATTAATAAATATTTGTGTCTAACACAAAATTTCCAACTATATAATGCACTGTATTATTTCTATATGTTCATAATTGTTATATTCATTTTTACAATGTTCGATGAAGCTTTTACCTACAATACAGGATTAAAATACGAATACTACATAATTACGGCAGCTCCTGCATCCTAACATCCTAACTGGTGCCAAATGATATACTCAGTATTCCTTTGGACCCCACCAGCAAGGACGAGAGGGGCCTGACATCTGGGCAGGACAGGATCTCCATACTACACGCCCAGACTTGCGAACTGGAAAGGTCACTCAAGACTCGCTCTTGAGCGAGGAAACAACACGGAAGCTGGCTCTCTACGGGTTATATAAGTCCCACCTGATTGGCGTAGGGAAGAGGCGCCACGGGCCAGCATCGATGGTGGGAGGGATCATCGAGTTCTACTGGCCGACGTCTGCTTGGCTTAAGCCGGGCTGTTCCAAGTCAGTAAGGTGTTGGTCCGCCAACGTCTGCCTGCTTCAGTGGGTGACTGGAGCTCAGTGTGTTGCTCAATATGACAAGCATACGGAAACTCCGTACTAGACAAAAGAAGCAAGAAACCATTAAAGAAGACTACAGCTCTTCGTTTCGCAAATTGGAATATACGGACCTTGCTCACGTGCATCTTCCATGACCTCAGGAAGGTGGACGACACCAGGAAGACGGCCATCATTGACATGGAGCTCACCAGACTAAGTGTCAGCATAGCTGTCCTCCAGGAAACCAGGTTTGCCTCTAGCGGCTCCCTCAGAGAGGAAATCTACACCATTCTTCTGTGAGGGCCGGGAACCTGAGGAGCCCCACCAGCATGGAGTTGGCTTTGTCATAAAATAAACACCCCCTTGGCCCCGGTTGAGCCTCCCTCAGCGAGCACGGAACGTCTCTTGTCCATCCGCCTTGCCACTGCTGCAGGTCATGTCAACATCCTCAGTATCTATGCTCACACCCTCACGTCTCCAGGAGACATAAAGTTAGAGTTACTATTCATCCTAGGAGACTTTAATGCTAGAGTTGGAGATGACCACGAATCATTGCCTACCTGTTTCGGATATCATGGCACTGGAAAGACCAAAGACAATAGTCAAAGACTGCTATAGTTATGCACCTATCATGATCTGTGCTTTACAAACACCTTCTTGAAGTGTAAGCCACAAAATACAGTGTCATGGAAATATTCCAGGTCTCATAGCTGACACCAATTCGACTTAGTCATCTCCAGGCGCTCTGCCGTGAACAACATCCTCTCCACTAGAAACTACCATAGTGCAGACTGCGACTCCGACCATGCCATTGTATGCAGCATGGTGAGTATACTGTCACGAAGACTACACCGCTCCAAACCAAAAGGTCGCCCTAGCATCAACACTACGCAGATGTATATCTCCTCAAAGGTGGAGGAGTATGTGTCCGCCCTGTATCATGCTCTCCAGGACCTGCCAGAGCACGATGCCAGAGCCAAGTGGAACGCCATAAGTAAGCCAAATATAGCACATCTATATCGACGTTTGGCACGTCTCAGCAAGGACTGGTTCAACGCACACCTTTCATGGATGGGAAAAGTAATCGAAAACAAACGAGAAACCTTCATAGCTTTCAAAAATGCCCTAATAAACGTACATTTTCTGACATCAGCAGAGCCCGAAACACCACTAAACGTATCGCTAGACAGTCAGCAAACGAATTCTGACAGCAATTGTGTGAAGGAATCCAGAGCAGTGCCGAGTCAGGAAACATCCAAGGCATGTAC
Source organism: Potamilus streckersoni (assembly GCA_016746295.1). Lineage (NCBI taxonomy): Eukaryota > Metazoa > Mollusca > Bivalvia > Unionida > Unionidae > Potamilus > Potamilus streckersoni. The sequence goes on along the minus strand of JAEAOA010001284.1, from coordinate 132,096 downwards.
AGTGATATCGCAAAGGCCCTAGACCATTCAATGAAAGGGGTTACCCAACCCCCTGAAACCTCTAACGGCTGAGAAGATCACAGACCGTGAGCAACATACGACCAGATGGGTGGAACACTAATAGGAGCTGTACTCCCAAGAAACGTCAGGAACTGCCTACTATGGAGGAGCTAGACAAATGCCTTCCTTAGAGGAACTCAACAATCGACTCCCTCCCAAATGACAAAGCACCAGGTAGCGATAGCATACCGCCAGAAGCCACCAAACGTGGGAAACCGACATCGCTATAGCCACTACATGAGATACTCTGCCTCTGCTAAAAGTAAGGAGCAGTCTCACAAGATATGCGCGACGTCAATTTTGTGATCCTCTACAAAAACAAGGGAGACCGCAGTGACTAACAATTACAGATGAATTTCACTCCTCAGCAGAATTGTCGACAACCACCATGATCTTCTCTCTCCGACAACTCAAAGAGAAAGGTAGAGAGCAAGGTCAACAGCTCTACATGATGATCATCGATGTTCATCGACCTCACCAAGACCTTCGACCTGGTCAGCAGGAAAGGGCCTATTTGAACTTCTCGGGAAGATCGGTTCCCCTTCCCCAATTGCGTAGCATGATCATCTCCTTCAATACCGATATGAAGGGTACAGTCCTGTATGATGGATCCACCTCAGACTCCTTCCCCATAAACAGCAGCGTGAAGCAGGGATTCGTGTTCGCACTAACCCTTCTGACATCTTTTTCTGCTCCTGTCCCACGCCTTAAACACTCATCCACTTATGGTGTTTATCTGCACACCAGGTCAGACGGGAGGCTGTTCTCATCAGAAAAATGCTCTTTGTTGACGACAAGGCTCTTATGACCCACACTGAGGATGCGCTTCAGAGACTAGAAGTCCATTTCGCTTATGCCTGCAAATAGTTTGGGCTTACCCTCAGCCTAGAAAAGACAAATGTCAGTGCTCAAGATGTCACCACTGCCCCTTCCATCAAAATCGACGGCACCACCCTGGAAGTAGTCAATAACTTTATTTACTTGGGGTCAACCATCAGCAACACTCTTTTGCATGATGTGGAGCTGGAGAGTAGGCTTGAAAAGGCAAACACCATCATGACCTGACTAACAAAGTTGTTTTGGGAAAACAGCACGTTGACAGTGCACACCAAGCCTCAAGTATACCAAGCCTGCGTTCGAAAGTGAGACCTGAGACATGAGGCAAGATCGTCGAATAAACTCATTCCACATACGATGCCTACAACTCATCTTCAAAATCGGCTGGCAAAATCCACATCCCATACAACGTGATCCTTCAAATAATGTGCAAAGATCCCAAGCATGTACCCTCTGATGCGAAAACGTCGTTTTCGATGGATGGAGCACGTTCGACGCATGGAGGATGGGAGGCTGTCAAAGGAAATCCTATATGGGCAGTTGGCCATTGGCACCAGAAGAGTGGGCCGTTCATCATTCTGCTTCAGGGATGTTCGCAAGAGGGACATGAATTCATGCGGTATTTCACCAGACAACTGGGAAGCACAGGACAAGGATAAAGGCATCTGGAGACTGACAGTCAGCAAGGGCATAGCAGTCCACAGAAAAACACGAGAGAAAGAAGAGTTCAGCAGCAAACCAAGCAACTCAGACTTTACTGTACGTCTGCTCCAACTGCAGTATGGATTGTCACTCGCGCATTGGCCTGCACAGCCACAATAGACGATGTCAAAACCCCAGAGACAGACAACACTCCAAGGTCGCTACTCAGATGCTCTCCCGAGACTGAGACTGCCAATGATGATGATGAATGTCCTGACCCGTATTACAAAATTAGTAACTCTAATGTTTAAGAATTATAATGTTGTCATGACTCTTTCATTTAACAATTGTTGATGTAGCATCTTCTCCATAACTTCTTCGAATCATATATAATCAGTCTCCTTTAGTAACAAATAAATTAATTTGATTTCTTCGTGTAATTTTGTTTCTAGATTGTTACCTTTCCCGTTAGAGCATAGGATGTATATAATCTTGTTGAAATTAATAATAATCAGTTTTTAATTTTGTTTCCTATTATTGTTCTTGTTTCAATATCAGTCTGCATATTTATTTAATATTGTGTTTAGAATTAATTTGCGAGGAATGTTTTGCTTGGACTATTCATTTGGGTTACATAGCGGTCTGGATTAAAGCAACAATTTGAGATATGCATTTTGGACCCTTCCAATCGATACATTCAAGACTGGTACATCAGCCCATTCTTGAGTTGGAATTCATTCGGAATACTCTTTTCTTTAGGACGTATGTTTTCACATTTAGGATAATTTTAGATTTAATTCATAATACGGTACGTTACTCTTTAATTTCCTTTCTATAACTGATAGAATTAAATTATATCTTAATTATTATAAAGCTTGTTGATTTTACTTGTTTCTTTTACTTAGTTTAAGACCATATAGTCGTAACAGATATTGGGAGTTAGTCCGAGATATGAATGTCTTTAAAGTAAATTGGATAACATTATTTGTAATAATTAAGTATGAGCTATGAGTTTGCATTTGTCTGTTCCTATTGCAAACGTAAATATTGCTCTGCTGATGATTCAAAGCACTGAAAGTCTGGCCTAAGATGAAAAACTGTTTTCTTATTTGGCAACTTACAAAAAGAACGTAGACAACAGCCTATCTGTCCAACATATTCTGTTTAGGAGTATCTATCAATATCCAAGGCCTTAACAATCAAAATATACAATATTTGTATCAACTGTTAGATAACAGGGAGACGATTCATAATTTGTGCATAAATTGCAATACTGGTTATGCTGTATCATTTCTTTTGTGTTAATTGTATTCTCTTGTATATGATGAGATAATGTGCAAGTCTCCTATAAAATGTACCTCCTCCCAAAAAGGAAGGTAATTAGTCAATATCGGTGTAGTTCAATTAAACTAATTAAAAAAATAGATATGCTAGTAGGACTGACTGAATAGAGCAGATGCAGCGGTTACCACATTTTTTTCATAGACTCTGTATGTAAGGGTCAATCGTGATGATCTACCTTCTTATTTTGCGAATTTTCACTAGTTGTTCCTCTATGATGGGTCCTAGGGTATACGTGTTAGAAAATGTTCTTAGCATCTAGATTTATTATCAAACACTGGCACATTATCAGAGACTTAAGGCTGTATTCAAGCTTAAATCGCTTGTATCTTTGAAACGAAAACAGGAAAGTTTTCATGCATGTTTTGCTCACTAGTTTCATGTAAACTAAATTATCAAGACGATGCGTGTTACATTATTACATGGACGGGAAAGAATACTTTATATAGAGATAATAAAAGTCACATATATTGATTGTATCACTGTTGGAGGAGTAAGACATATTTAATTATAGCAAATAGTATATTATGCGCAGAAAAATATGAAAAACACTAGTATTAATAAAGTTACAAAAAACAAAATATAATTTACTATATGATAGACTGTGTGAGGCGCACAGTATATCTTATGGTGGATTAACCCGGGCGTGAAGATCCCAGAAACAATCACAGATCTAAGGGATGAATCTTGCAATTTTTCTCATATACTCACCTTGCTCGAGCCAAGACTTAAATCAACGAAGACAGGTGAGTTATGAATAACTCGGCCACACAAAAGAAAATAAAATATTATTGGTGATAGGTAAATCAGATAATTTCGCAGCAAGTGAAAATGTCAATGAAAATTTACATTACGTCCAAGATTCAGGTAGGTAAAAAGGACATGCATCCCTGCATGTTTTGATTTCCCATTCTTTCCACTGCAGGTACTTTTATTGTTGCCTGAGTCAACACTAAAATCACTAGTGCAGATATCGTATATTTTCAAATACCATTAGTAGTTTCTTTTATCATTCCTTTTGGGTATTTTGCAAACAAATAACGAATGATGTCATTGAACCATAGATACCAGTATACTTAATGGTAGGTATTTAGTCTGTAACTATTTTTAAGGCCATTTTTCATGCCATAGTTGTCATAGACATTTGGCGTATATATCCGTCTGTCACACGTTTGTTAGAGATAAATGGATGAATCTTGATATACCTTTATACCACTAATAGAAATATCGCTTGCGTCGCTATTCTAATTCGTTGTTCTGTCTTAGGTCGATACTTAAATGTATATCATCACATTTTCAGTTCCATTTAATAACTTTATCTTGGCCTATCCTTTGCTTCTATCAGATACCTTTCAAATTTTACACTATATTTTAAATTGCGACGAAAGCAATAAATATTATATTATATTATATTATATTATATTATATTATATTATATTATATTATATTATATTATATTATATTATATTATATTATATTATATTATATTATATTATATTATATTATATTATATTATATTATATTATATTACATAATATTATATTATATTATATTATATTATATTATATTATATTATATTATATTATATTATATTATATTATATTATATTGTATTGTATTGTATTGTATTGTATTGCATTGCATTGCATTGCATTACATTACATTACATTACATTACATTACATTACATTACATTACATTACATTATATTATATTATATTATATTATATTATATTATATTATATTATATATTATCGCTTTAGCATGTATACATGTTTGTATCTGCACTAAGTGAAAAAAATTACACCACGTTTGAGCCAGTCTTATCAAAGCATTTATATACCTATAGGTTTACGTATTTGAAGCGCAAAACACAATTAAAAAGATTTGCTTTGAGAGGAGAAAACTATGGCGGACAAAGAAACTACACCCTGTGTGTATTGACAGTATAATTCGAAATATAAATTGATGTGTTATTGCAAGGCAAACATGCATATTTGTTATTACTACATTAGAAAGTGGAAGGGGCGCTGAAAGGTTGAATATATTATTCTTGTTCCAGTTTGGATGTATCATTCATCAATTTTGACTGTGGGGTGAATAAAGTCAATGTATTCTTTCCGATCCACTCACTCACCACAAAACAAACATGCCATATTTGAAACTATTAGTTGAAATTGCATATATGTTAGAAGCTAAGGCACTTCTTAAATAACGCACTACTGACGAATGAAACAGCCATATCTCGGATAATATGTATCAGCATTTCTTCTTATTTCCCCTCTATATTTCTGACAAACACACACACACACACACACACACACATATATATATATATATATATATATATATATATATATATATATATATATATATATATATATATATATATATATATATATATATATATATATATGTGTGTGTGTGTGTGTGTGTGTGTGTGTGTGTTGTGTGAGATATACACAAGTATATGAATCAAGATTAATCAGAATAATTCTATTATAGGAGAAGCCAGTTTGCTGCAATAGAAAGGGAACGTACATGAGAGAGAGAGAGAGAGAGAGAGAGAGAGAGAGAGAGAGAGAGAGAGAGAGAGAGAGAGAGAGAGAGAGAGAGAGAGAGAGAAGTAATTGGATACGTCAGCCCAACCTTTATTCTGACACTTGGTGCCTAATCTTTATTCATATTTGAAATTTTATTCCATTTTGAGCATGTAACTTATAGACTGACGTCCTAATTTTCAAGATGCATTTTCATAATGTTTAATTTAATTAATTTGGATTAGAGTTTACTAAATTTGATTACTAGTATTATTTGTGTTGATATAAGAGGACGATTTTGATAGCATTTCGTGTGCCTACACATATCACAACGCAAATGTATAGGAAAAATGTTTTATCGTCTTTTATCCACATTTTCACTCTATACATGTAACTATTTTAACAGGAAAAAATACTCATTCATGTTCTCTTTTGTATACATGACAACGTTTTGGGTAAGACGTCCAAGTAGCATGGACCTGACAAATTTCAGCAGCCTTTGATAAGTTAAAGGACATACTTAAGAGCGCACCAGTTCGAGAAGATACATATTTCAGTTAATCATTGAAAATGTGTATGTATCGATGCAAGTTATATAAAGGTTCTTGGAGTATTGATTCAACAACAAAAAACGGTTTGGATCATTCTGGTGCTATATTTCTGACAACGTAAACAAACCCAGATAAACTACTCCACAGTTCGAATGAAATATTTGGTTTTATACTGGCTTTGAAACACGTTGAAGCATATATTAGTTCATTTCCTTCTCCGATTGTATTCAGTTATCACAACCCCCTTACTTTCATTAACACATTAATATAAATATTTAAGTGATTATTGAGAATGAAGACGCACTTTCACTTGTTTATAAGTACTATATTACTTATAAGTAACTTTATTTTGTGTATATCTTGTGACATTCATCAGACATTTTCACATGTACTTGTTATGATTATAACATCATAAATATACTTGAATAATATGTAATATATATATATATATATATATATATATATATATATATATATATATATATATATATATATATATATATATATATATATATATATATAGTGCAACCTTTTGTCATTCATTGTAGATTAAACTTAAAAGAAAGTATTTATAAAATTTTGAATTTTGAGTCCATGACACTGTTTTTTTCTCAGGTAATCGTGGTCTAACCAAATCTTTTTAGATTGAATCGCTTATGTTTAAATTCAAAGACCTGACCTTAGTTTCATAATATAGAGTTGTAACAGCACAAAACGATTTTTTAAATTAGAATGAAACTAACACAAACATAACTATAAATGCTACACAAACATTAGATTTATTTCTCTATAAGACATAATTGTTCTTCATGAATATTGCTAAAAGTATACGAATTTATATGTGCTGTGCATATTAACTAACGCAATATAAAGTCATTCGATTAAGTGACGAATCTTTCTATCCATATAGACTGAGACACATCAAGATTGAATTCACGATTGTATTATATATGACTGGGAATATCAACACCTATCCCACCGACCGATTCAGTGTACTTCACTAGCTTTAAAAACCTTGCCCTATCAGTTATCACGTCACGTCGGTGTCTTGGTAGACCTGTCATGTGTCACATTATTATTTTCATGTCGAATGGATGCACTATGCCTTTTGATGGTACTTTACTTGTCCCCATTATTTTAAAAAGACACAACCTATCTACTTTCTATTTGGTGTGGAAAGCTCGATCAACATTAGATGCATATTTTAATGTGTTGATATACTTTGGAATGTGATACTGCCAGTTCTCCAATTATGATTTTCATTGAATAGGTAATGAATTATTGCCAGGACTAATTACTTCTCACATGGAAAGGTCATAACAGACAGGGATATAATTACCACACTATCCTAAATAATTGTACCTATTCTGGGGTGAAGAATTCCGCGTACACGAAAACAGTTCCTTTAAAACGTTGTGACCTTCTAACTTTTAATAAAATTAGTCAAAATGTTTTGATAGATGATGAAAATTTTACTCCATTCATTTTAAAAGAAATGAATGAGAGCAGTTTTCCATAATACTCTTCGTAGTGGAGATTTGCAAATCAGATTTAAAACTATATTTGTACGTGTTCAATGTACCTAATTTTTGTAATGATATGATACAATGTGAAAGGATTCTTTAAGCATAGTTATGTTATTTAGAAAATAATGATCAGCATTTAAAAGACACATTAAATCTGGGATAATTGTCTAGTGGAATAATCAGAAAACGGGATCACTAAATAGGAAAGCCACTCATATTAGATACAATTACTACCCAGGATAGGCTCGGCTGTATTGGGGCACTAAAATCCCGTGACGTACATGGTCAATTTATTCACTTTGCTTTGTAACGAGCTATCCACTTCAAGCATTCATAATATATCTATACAGCAAAGAATCATTGAAGCACATAACATGTTTTTGCAAGATGTGTATCCACAATTTGATTGCTAACAAATTAAAAGCCAATCCGACCTTAAAAATCTTAAGCATATAAAGCCTAGGCTGTCACCTGTATAGAGCCTTAGTTTTTTGCGCTCTGCAAAGACCCTACCCTGTGTTTTTCCTGTTCATTATTTTTATACTAAAATGCACGTGACCTTTATGTATTGATTATCTGCGCGAATCGTCTCTACTAAGATATATAGCTCTTTTTCGCTCACGTTTAGAGATACATTATAATATATGAAAGAAAACCCGTATAATTATTTATCTTTGAGTTTGTCAGGCTTTACAGTACGTCGGTTATTAAGTATTTTGTATTGGACTTATATTATTCATTTTTCCAGAATGAACCAATGTACACACAAACATAAATAAAGTCTCACTGGCTCGCCAGCAAATGTAGTCAGTTTTTCTGAGTTGCCATTTAAGTGTACACCGAATTCATACAAAACCTGATCAAGGTAAAACTATGCACAGAAATAGGCTTTTTCTATTAATTAGTTTTCCAGTATCAAGAAAACATGGCTGATCTCGTTACTGGGAGAATTCATAAAGATAATGACTTATAGTTTAATATATAGGATATATCCCTGGTCATAACGGAGATTGCCATCTTGGAAGGAACAATGAGTACAAAATACTCTAAATCAAACTAAAGCTAGCAACAAAATGTCTGACATTTTCTATTAAGTTATGATATTTCTTTAAATAGTTTTTTTTCTATAAATTTATATACTATTTGCTATAAGTATCAATAAAGCTAATAACAAAATGTGTGATAACTTTTTATTTAGCACAAATATCTCGTAAATAAAGAGTAAATCTTTCTTAATCATGATCCACAGCTGTCGCATGTGTTAAGCTACACAACAAATTTATTGCAAACAAGCCAATGTTTTGGTCTGAAATTTAAAGTACATTGAGTCAGTTCTAAGATAAATTGTATTTTAAAACTGTTGTAATACTAATATAGTAAAATAAATTCCTGCATATATCAAAACAAAATGACTGAGATAGCTTAGTAATGTGCATCCATGTAAATATTATCGTAAATACAGTATAAGGTATAACCTATTTTTATGGGATATTTGTTGCACTATCTATTTCTGCATCATAAAATGGTTATCAAATAAATACTACTTTATGCCAAAACTAAAGTTTTAAAAATGGAAAGTATTAATTTAAAACATTCCCAGATTGTTTGATATAGACTTCAATATCAAGACGACGAATGTTATACGATTATATGCATAAAAAATAAATTCACACATATTGAGTGTATCGTCCTAGTAGCCGTGATCAATAATAATTTCTGAAAATGAATACAATATTTTTCAAACACTAAAAATATTATGGGCAGAAGCGAGATGCAAAATTACCATGCATAGCTCAAAACATAATAAAGTGTTTACTTCATGAGAGGCTATTCATAGTGGCGAGTGTATTTGGTGGTTGACGAACCTGGGACGATCCACGAAGAACTAATAACCTATGGGGAAAATACTGACAAGTGTTTCGCCCATTCACTTTGATCAAAATGCTCTAACCAAGAGTAATCCGTAAAGGAGAGCGCCACCCGATAACATCAGCGAGTACACTAATCATTGCAGACCAGTGGTTTGAATACTTCAATGCAAGTGAACATTTTAATGAAATTGTATGTTGCGAACAAAATGGCCGACTCATTCCACTCTTCTGATACTTAGATTAGAGTTAAGACTTGTATTGTTAACGTTAGTTATTATGGATACGGATATTACATCTTTAGATAGCATTGTACTTTCTTTCCGAATCTTCTCAAATATATTGAAAAAATGCCATAAAAACCAAATATATCAATAGTATTCGATGAAAATTTGAAAAACAGTTATTATTTAATATTTTTTTCCATCAGTTTCACCTTTTTATTCGTTATTACAAAAGTGGAAGACGGAGCTACTTGTCGTTTCAATTCACCCGACATTTTTCGTTTGAGCTAAATAGACGAAACATATTATACATGTCCCCCACTAGAATGTCACGTGTGTTGCATTTTACATTTGTTGTTTTTTTCTTCAAGGTAAGGCCATAGGTCAGTATTTTAATGTTTAAACTTCACATTTTCGGTTAATTTGTATTACTTTGTAGTACCCGATAATATGCTTCTATCAGATACTTATTTTTGTTTTTACACAATATCATAAATATGATCAAATCAGTAAATATAGCTATGTCATATTTATAGGTTACTGCATTTGTATAGGAAAATATGAACGAGTTTTTGGTATGGATTTACTGCACGACCTTGGGAGAGCAGTAAATCCATCCGAAAAAACGAGTTTATATGTTTCCATTCAATGGAGTAAACTTTTTATTATATGCTCATTACCAAAGATTTAATAAAAAAATTCACGACCAAATATATTTAAAAACAAAATTTATTATTTTATTATTAAAATAAAAAAGTTCACAATCTTAGATTGCTTCAATTCACCAATGATAGTATTCATGCGCATATAGCTCCTCCCACCGACCTTTTAACTTCATAGCGTAGCGCGCGCTCACGTGCTTCAAGCGCGTGGAGTGCAATATGAAGGTGTTTTTGGCAATTTTTATGAACAGCTAAAAAAGAGAGTTTATGTGTACAACTTGCGTTTAATTGTGAGGACCCTAAAGTTAACGGAGAAAAAGGATGAGCATATACTAATATAAATTAGCATGATAATGTTTTTGAACGTTCATAGCAGCAGGGAGGGCGAACCCTACAAATTTTTGCGATAAAATCGATTAAAGCCTCAGAATGCTTTATAGAGCCTTCCTACAAAATCTCATATTTCAACAAAAAAACAAATAAAGACCCCATTTTACAAATGGAGCCTTAGCGATTTTGTCGTAAATATGTTGTCATAACCACCCTCAAATTGCTGCCAATTGCTATCATTGTTGTCATAGCCCTCCCTGCTGCTGGAAGGATTTCAGGGTTAATACAAATGATTTAACCGAATATTTGTTAGCTTTTCACAAACAGACTAATCGATAATACTTCACCACGTAGATCAATTAAATTATTTGACTGATCGGTGAGTGTAAAATTAATTCTAGTTAGCGAATCATTTTGACATTTCATATAGACTGGATTAGTCGGATTTTCAACAATTAAAAATCCTGGAGGAGCTGTTGGCGTAAATGAATAAAGAATGTAACTTTGTCGGGCTTGATTTGATTGCTCGAGATTAATTTGATAGCTTCCTTCGATTACATCACACGTTAAATTAAGCGCGATCACCGATGAAATGTCCACATTGTTCGGTGCGATATGTCTACCGTCGCCGTTTTGAGAATTATTGTGAGTCAATATTGTTGGTTTGGGTTGTTTATTTTCCCATTCGTCATGGATTATTCTGATTCCCTCGTCGATGGCCGCTCTGAGATCTCTCTTCAATTCTGGTATGTTATATCCTGGTAGTTTAAACGTTGGAATATCTTCAACGGGGATTTTATATTTCTCTGCAAAAAATTTACTTAATTCAGGATCACCTGCTATTTCTTGAATGGTTTGAGAATGATATTTTTCTGCGTCATCGATAATTTTATTACATGTAGCTACCACGCTGATGAATTCGTCTTTAGTGAGAGAACCAGATCTTAGAGATACTAACAATAACGAAAGATCATTATTTATCGCTGTGAATCTATCAGTAATACGACGTTCATCTAACTCCTCATTAAACTTTTCATTCAACTCTTTCTTCAATTTCTCTTTCACCTTTTCATCCCTCTCTTTCACCAATTTCTCTATCTGCGCCTTCATGAACTTTAAAGTGCCAGTCGCGATCCCCTCACGAATGGCCTTGCCAAGGAGATTAGAAGATATACTCCTGCGATTTCTATTACCTTCTACTGGATTCTCGGATGCTATCTTATCAGTGATATAATCAGACTTTACCGGCTCGGGTATGGAAGTGCTAGCATTTCTACCAGGTGGATCTTCGGACCATCCTAATACTGTTCTTATTGAACTGTTATAAATATCTACAACATACCCAGGAGAGCTTATTTCAATTGCAGATGATATTGTTGGTTCATGAACTGTTATCGCGATTTTTGATTCCCTTCTAGTAATAGATTTTATTCTACGTTGTAATTCATTATTAATTTGCTCAATTTGATAGGACCCAGTTGGTATTGAAACAAAGTTCCAATCTTTAGTGTCATCTTTTTTATTCCTATACGCAAACACCAGAGAATTATTAGGTCTCTGACCACCAAATGTAACCGATCTGATATTAGGCCAACTATGATACACTCGTAATTTTGCCAACGCGATTTCCTTTGCTGAAACAGGGGAAGGGAAATTCACACTGAATTCAGGGTTTGTTGACGATATTGATATCATGCTTGTTTTCCGCGGAGTGGTATTTTCTGCCATCCGCTGAAGTAGTTGAATCTCTTGCGACATTATTATTATTATTTACAATGTCTAATTTTGCAATAGATGAAAAAACGCTAGCGTTTTTAATCGCAGTATCATAAATACGTACCATCGCGGAGAACTCGTCTTCGATAATTATCATATCATCAATCGATGATGACATCAACGAGGACAATTGCGAGTAACCGTTAGATACTGTTTGATGTTTTACTGTATAGTCGTTAAGTTTTTCTTGAGAACACGATGGTATTTTTTTAGTAATAGCATTTGCAATCCCAGCAAATGTTGTCACCGCGGAAATAGCAATTGGGACAGCAATCGGAGCTACCATTGTTACTGAAGATAGTATAATACCAGCACCGGCCATTATACGAGATACCGAGTATACTGTAACATCAATCGCGGTAATTCTCCTGCGATATTTTTTAATTTTTATTTCATACTCATCAATGAGTGTTTTGAGTTTCGTTAAAAACTCTTTGACGGTATCATAGCGATATTGCGATGACGGAGTCATATTATTTTAAAACCTCAAGTGGTTTCTAATTGTTAAAAATTCTAATTCAGATCAGCTACAAACTCCATGTACCATACAAATGGTGTCTTATTTAAATTAGGATCAGTGCTTGTTATTATAAACCGTTTGTATTCACCCACGTCAATAGTCGTTGAAATCACGTTGTTGTATCCATATGAAGTCGATGATGATATATTAAACTGATTCAGTGACACTATTGTTAATCGATAAATACCCTTGTTTGACACAGTGAGAGTTATTGTATTCTTTTTAGGTTCCCAATCTAATGATCCAGAGAGAACTGTGTATATTATATTTATGATATTCTTCTCATGAGGAATCTTTATTTTTTCAAGTAGCGGAAGATTGTTTTTCAACGTTGTAATATCCGTGTTGATTGCTTCCAATTGCCGATTAATCGCTGATATATCTTCGATGGATTTTTTGATATCCGGAAGTTTGATATCTAGTTTATCAAGTGGACCTCCCAAAAATTTATCAACAATGTTTTTACGAAATGTTGAAAACTGTTTTATGTGTTCTTCATATCTTGATTGAAATGTTGCAATTTCCAACATAGATGCTTTAATCTCTGCAATATTCGGTGTGGTTACTGGTGGATTTCCAAGGAATTCTAGCAGCTGTTTGTTGATTTTGTCTACGATTGACTTTTGTAATTCATAGAATTTATTGAATTCAGCTTTATGATTGTTATATTCATCATTGAGTGATTTTAACGCGTTTGCTGTGCTATCTACTGTTGTTAGTTTATCCGTGATCGTCGAAACAAATATCCCCGGTTTGAGTTTTCCATCGTTTGAATATAACGCTATTGTATTTTCAACGACGTCACGTCTTCGTATTAAGATATCATCCAATGACACATTACTATATTTCAATTTGCCCTGGCGATCTTGAAATACAACTATTTCCCCAGGATCTACACTTGACAAGTTTAATGTCTCGGCGATTTCATCTTCGATTATTTTTTTTACATCTTCGACAGCGAATTTACTATCGGTTTCTGTTTTCTTGACTCTGATAGAGGTCGTCCCCAAATATCAATCATTATACGAAAACGTTAACGTTTTTCTAAATCATTTCAGATTTTTAATTGTAAATAATTTCTAACTGGTGAAGACGCTAGCGTTTTTGCCATTGCCCGCTGGTATATTCATTAACAACAAGTTGTGGTGGTTTCCTTGGAAATCTAGATATCTCTGCAAAGGACGTTTAATACTTCACGACCGCATATCGGTGGATCATTTAACTGTTGTGTTGGTAGCGTGGAATAAAAAATTGGAGCCAAGGATGACTTTGTCATTGTAGATACATATCGCATAAATTCTTTTGGTGGAGCTAATCCATATGAATCAAAATAGACAACTCCACGTGGATCAATTGCATATGCGACCCAATGAGTTCCTTCTCCGCTGCTGTTATCAAGATTGATAATACCCGTTTCATTTTTCATTGGTTTTGACGGTAATTGATCTCTCATGAAAACTCCTCTAAAGGTTTTTATTGATAACGATTTTACAGCATCAATTAAATCAAAATTGGACATTGGTGAAAATCCAAGGGATTTTTCCACTAATAAGCCGTTCCTGGTATTCTTAGGCCCGCGCCCTTGTACCAATTGTGTGCGGTTCCTGGTAGTCTTAGACCCTTTCCCTTTTTTATAGCCATTCCCAGTAGCTTTTTTCAGGACCATTCCTGCAGCAGTACCAACGGCTCCTAACGCTGCCGCCTTCGCAACCGCTGGGGCAGCCGCTGCAATCAATGCTGCAATAGCAGCTAACAGTGGGAATATACCACCTGATTTTATCATACTGGCGATTGCTGCTTTCGAAAAATCAATTTGAACTCCTCGTTTGTTCTTTAGCGCATCATTGAAATGTTTTATTTGACGATCTGTCAATGATAATTTATGCGCACCACCGGACATTTGAGTGGGTTTCAGCGTTATTGTGGTTCCACATTCTTTAGCCGACTTTGATTTCAATTTCTTGACCTGACCATCAGTCAACTGGACATTAACAATACTATATGTCATTCTATTCTACAACGTAATTTACACTTCCAATTGATCTTATTGTGAAAATCCTATGGATTTTATAACTACATGTTTTTCACTGGTGCATCAATAAGTCTCATTCGTCCGCCAATTCCTTCTAACAACATTGATTTATCACTGAGAATGACAGCAACTGCTCTATAATCAGCTATACCAGCAGGGCGTTGTACCCGAGCTTGGAAGTATATATCAACAACAGATTGTCTCATCATGTCAAGATGTTCCAATGAAAAGTAATAAATTGGATAGTGTTTTTCAAAATCAATTTGCGATATTTGCAAACCAGTATCAACATTTTGATCACGACCCATAAACGACAATATTCTATGATATACACGTGCTACGTCGTTGTTATTATAATCAAGCTGTACAATCTCTGCTGGC
This sequence comes from Potamilus streckersoni, assembly GCA_016746295.1. Classification (NCBI taxonomy): domain Eukaryota; kingdom Metazoa; phylum Mollusca; class Bivalvia; order Unionida; family Unionidae; genus Potamilus; species Potamilus streckersoni. The sequence goes on along the minus strand of JAEAOA010001284.1, from coordinate 116,808 downwards.
TCTTGTTGTCCGTTTATTCTCAACGAAACTTCACTTACTCCTAATTTATCAAATATCATATGACTGGATATTTGACGACCCACTCGATTTGCATCCTGTAACGCTATAAAGATATGACGTGGAGCTGAAACACCTTATTTTGATGCTAAGTGCCATGTAAATTTGCCATTTACATTATCCTGCTTCGTATCAGTCGTTGTTGTTAGCCAACTTAGCAATGAATTTCCACCTGTGTCCATCAACGATAGTAATTGTTGCTCTATTGCGACTGATGGAGTCAAGACTATCATCCATAGAACCAATTTATTTAAAATGACTTTACCATCATCAACACCAATAGCACGCCAGATTGCATCATTGTCATTCTCCTTTCGCACTAACACGACTGTATGCTTTGCTCCATAGATGACTTTTCTGACATTTCTACAGAATCCGAATATGTGATATAACGGAATTGCACATGAAAACCGTCGATGCTGTCCTTTCAATGCTCCCTTTCGTGTTGCAAATCCTAGATTGAAATGATCATTGACCCTTTTTAAAATGTCGAATTCAGCGGCTGGTCTACCTTCACGGTCTAGATTATTTGCGAGTTGTTGATCAGCTTCTGCAGTATCTCTCGCAGTTCGTACTTTAATAAACTGAATATGGTCAGCATGATTAGAAGTATCCTTAGCAAACATCATAGACGGACCAGCCGACCTTGTATAATCATCAGAATATCACGCAAGTCCGATTATTGTTGTTGCAATATCAACATCTTGTTCTATTGATTCAATTTCTTTTCCATCAATGATATATCTTGCACTGTTAAATAGCGCCATAATGCCATTATTTACAAAATCAACTCGGATATTTAGGTCATCCTCATATGGTGTATCAGCTGCAACATTTGTTAGAAGCTCTCCTTCTACTTCAATAAAGGCCTCACACGGCAAAAAGTATCTACTTGTATCTTGAACTTGAAGTTCAACTCTCCCCCGTTGATTAGGCTCTCTTGCAGGATAGGCATAATACTGATAGTTAATTTTAGAATCATCTTTATTTACCGGTGCTGCCATATCAAACGCTGGATCAGCGATTTTTTTAAATGCCATTTATACTAAAACACTATCGTTTTTCTAAATGTAGTAATGCTAGCAATTTCTCTACTATCATTTTCTTTTTTGTCTGAAATTTTTACGATTTCCTCCAAGACCGCTTCCCGCTATAATACTTGCATTATTACTACTATCTGGTGAAGTCATTGCTAATGATGCTAGTTTTTGTTCCACTGCGTTATTTATCACTTTACTGACATTTGCAGGCATCATTGTTGTTGAAGGTAGCGGTGAAACCATTTGTGGTGGATTTTGCCCGAATCTAGATTTCACCAATGACGTTATTCTATTCTTTGCGGTAGAAAAGGCCGTTCCTGCAAGATCTCCAACAGCGTTAATTCCCTTATTACGAATAACATCAATGGCTTTCATCGCTAATTGTTTAGCAACTGGTGTTACTTTTGGGGCTATTCTTGTGAATAAACCCGCTATGGTATTTCCAAGGCCGTCTCCATAGTATGCCCTATAGATGGGCAATCTTGAGTTTACCACATACACGTTTGTTGGTTTATCGTGATTATAGTGTACTATCATCTTATTTGAAATTACTTTGTAATTTCTAAATGCAAGCATTTCAGAAATTTCAATCGCTATAATAACCACTAAATTCCCCTGGAATTTCGTCCATTAACTCATCCAAGAGTTCTCGATACGTATGAACATCAATTATCCCACCTTGGAATAATCGTCTGCAAATATCAAATGCCTCATTAGTTATTTCGACTGAGTTATTCCCAGCTCGCTTACCTCCCATAAGAACCTCAAGTCGTGATATATCATTAATGATATTACTAGGACACATATGAGAATCATGATGAGAACTTCCATAACCCTTTCCTAAAGCACTTGTTGGTTCGGAAACGTTTTGAGTTTCTGGAGATTGTTAACCTCGTCCTCGTCCTCGACCTCGACCTCGACCTCGACCTTGTTGTTGTTCTTTTTGATGTTGTTGTTGTTGTTCGTTTCGTTGTTGTTGTTGTATACCATACGTATTAACTCCAATTTTAAAAGCATTGTACTCCAATGTATCCCTGTTTAATTTGCCGGGGTCTTCTTTATTAATTTTATATATCCAATCCACCCAGTCATCTCGTTTTATTGTATTTTTTTATACTCGTCTTTTAAAAATTCCCCCTTCTATAATAACTTTTGATAGCAAAGTCACCAAATGCCGCATAGTCTTCAAGTTTGAGCAATGGAATTTTTTTGATTTTTGCTATAGCTTCATCGGTGAATTTCTCGTTAAAAGGAACACCTTTTTTAGTGGAAACATTTTCAATAGAATCACTAGTGATTTCACTAGCACCTTCAACGGGGTTATCATCAGTATCAATATTACCCATTTGTTGTATTTCTCGCTGAGTTTGTAACTCACCTGAAAGCTGTTTTATTCCCTCCTGAGTTTTTTTCAGTCTCTGTAGCAATCTTTCCCAGTACATCATTGATAGGTACTTTTCGTGTGCCCTCTTTAGGGATGTCGCCGTATATAGCACGTTCTGTTGCAAGTTTCATATCTTTAGTGGCTTTAGTTACAGGGGCAAAAAGCAGTTCACTCCAAATAGAAAAGTCAGTCTGCGCTTGCTGTCTAAGTTGTAGTTTATCTCGCACGTCATCTCGAATTGGTATAAACTTTTTCAGTAATGCTAACCTGTCGCGGGTTAGTCTGGTAGTTAATGATTCTGATGTCACTATTGGAAATGTTAACGTTTTTTTTCAATTGTGGGTTTTCAGTGGTTTTCAATGCTTACATTTCCATTTTCGCTTCCAGACTCATCAATCAAACGTCTTATAGATTTCACTTTCAAAGCAATCTCTGACCGAACTTGGTACTGTTCCCCTAGTTTCTTTCTAATTGCTTCAACTATACTAAATAGCCGAATGAATAAATTAATATCATTGTTATACAAAGAAAGATTAACCGCTTTTTGGATTCTTTTTATCATTGAATACATTTTAGGTAGGACATATCTTCCATGTTTCAATTGTATATTAATTAGTTCAAATTCATTCAAAAGTCTGTCTTCATTTAAAAATTCAGAAAGTACGATTCCTTGATTTCTTAAATTTGATATTTCTGTGATGATAGATGTAATATCTTGAAATTTCATTTATTGAATATTATTAATAATGTATTTTCTTTATCTTTAAAATACCCAATCCAACATACAAAAAATGGGACATATACAATGCTTGGTCATCTCCTTCGAGTTAATAGGCGGATAGTTAAGAATACATTAAAGACTTATAAAATAGCCTAACCCCCCAATCGAGTTCAAGGGCGGGCTATATGTGTATTAGACTCAGAAACCATAAGCGGTTTCACACAACATGTAACATATAACATGAAGCCTCATTTGGATATCTTTCACGCCAAATGACAGCACATTCTTGGAACTCATTTGGGTGCCTTCGCATTCAAATAAGCCCAAGGGCCACAAACATAGATCTCCGGCGGAAGCTCTAACGTAATAAAGATTATATTAGATCTCCCAGAAGATATGTTGTGGGGGGACAGTACATTACATATAGGATGGTATATATACAATGCGATTATATAGGATGGTATATATACAATGCGATTATATAGGATGGTATAAATACAATGCGATTATATATACAATGCGATTATATAGGATTGTATATATACAATGCGATTATATAGGATGATATATATACAATGCGATTATATAGGATGATATATATATATATACTAGGGACAGCACATTCTTGGAATTCATTGGGTGCCTTCGCATTCAAATAAGCCCAAGGATTACATATAGGATGGTATATATATATATATATATATATATATATATATATATATATATATATATATATATATATATATATATATATATATAAATAATATATATATAATGCGATGATAGGGACAGTACAGGATGATGCGGACTTACTACACCCAATCTACCAATCAAAAGCAACCCATGAAATTAAGCATGGTTGCAGTTGAGAAAATTCAACCACACCATGTCAATGCCGTGGGTAGTTTTGATTGGCAAATTTGGGCTTCGCTTAAAGCCCCAAGCTTATACAGCTCATATTATATATAAGGCGATAATAAGGCCAGTGTCGATAAACGAGTGTGTATTTATTTCCCTAGCATTTCATAGTGAAAATTGTGTAGTAATTTCAATGAAAACTAAATATTTAAATAAAACATTCAAAAAAGAACACAACTGTTAAATAATAGCAAATTTTTTATTAATTTGTATAATATTACGTGTTTATTTAATCGTAATAATAATGGATTCATGACGAGATAACTCTGTCATGGACCTGTCATACTATATGTATTTATACTAAAAAACTGAATTACATGTAATGTACTTTACTATTTTGACCTCACATACAATCTATTTTAATTTGTATTATTAAATTACAATGTAATTTGTAATTACAAAATAATTTCATTTTCATCCAAAATCTAAACAGCTGTTAACGTGCGTAATTGGGATTTTTAAAAAAATCTATTAATAGAACCTTGACAGAGTGTCTTGTTACGCGCGCGTTCCGGTACAACGACCATATTTACTACCTGTTTGTGTGGCTGTTCCAGCTACTGACCTTGGCTGTTCCAGCTACTGTCATTTACTTTTTTAATACATGTATGCGTGGACATTGCGAATAAGTATTGGAAAAAAATATATGTACATAATAGCTTATACTGAGAATAAATAAAATGATATTAACGCGAAACGCTTTTAGCGTTTTTCCCTATGGAAAATAACACAGAAAATCGACTACTTTACCCTATGGTAATTGGTCTGAATTGTAATAAAATACCATAAAATCATGCAAAAATGACACAAAAATTGGCTAAAATAGCATCAAATAGCATAAAAAAGGATCATTAAAATTTTTTTTTATTTATAATTAAAACTCACTATTGAGAGTTATCTTGTAAATATGAAAACTTTATTCTATGTCCATTTTTCTTTGAGATAGCTGTTTGATAAATCCCTTCAGCAACTTTTCTTACTGAAGGCTTACATATTCCAAAATATTTCCCTGCAGCATTCATTGATTGAAAAATTCTTTTTTCATTCGTCGCTGTATCAAATGACTGTACTGGTCTCTTTCCAACTGACTTACAAGTCCCCGTCTTTCCCTTTCTTGTATTATCACTTTGAGAAATGCATTGCAAATTTTCAAGAGAATTATTTTGAATATCAGAATCAATGTGATCAATAACACAGCCGTCTTTGATCGGTCCCATATAACACTCAAAGACTGCCCTATGACAGAGATATACCTTTCTTCCAGCCGTAAAACACAAATATCCCTGATTATTAACAAATCCAACAGGTTTCTTTAGTCTACAGTGTCTAACAACACCTTTACGAGATATTTCATAATTAACAAGTTCGGGGTGAAGTCTGAATTCTTGCTCTATTTATATACAATAATACTATTTGTCTAATTCATCATTTGCTTTATTTATAAATCTATTAATGTAGTCTTGAGGGGTTTTTATGACTTTTTCTTTGACAGAGTCATGGTTAGGGTCAATGATAGCGTTTTTTATTCGTTTATCATAATAACGTTTCAATTCTCTAAACCGCTTACCTCCACAATTGATACATAATTGTGATTTTCCTCTCACACCCACCCCACAATTTATGCATGGGGCCGGGCCTGTCGAATTATTTCTGACTCTCTGTAAGTGATGTCCACAGAATTCACCTCTACACGATTTATTGCATGGGGTTACTGATCCAATCATAAGCCATTTGCAGTGATTCATTATTTATAAACAAAATTTTCTATTTAAATGTTTGCTTTATTTATATGAATGAAGAATTCAAGAGATTATCAACAATCAAGCCTTATAAAACTAATAAATTCAATCTCAATAGAACCCTCGAAGACATACCAAAAGAGAGAATAAATAATAGAAGTCTGATTAGAAAAATACGAGATTGTGTTAATGAGTTTAAACAGGACGGTGCATCACACACCTGGTCAACATTTAAAATTGATGGTGTTGTTAATGCTATAATGAATGATGAAACAGCAGCTATGATACTATCACAACTTTACAATAAAAGGTATTTTCTCAGAGTAAAATTCATTATCAATTTAGAATCGGGCGATTGGATTATACGGGACAAGTTTGATCCAATTCTCAAAGATAGGACAACAGTCATTCTTAGCCGTGATTCCAGACCAGGGCTGTTAACTGGAATTGATAAACCATACTATGAAAAACGTATCCTGAAACAGCAATTGTTTATGGGATATATCCGTTAAATAAGAAACCTGACATCGGAAAACTAGCACCAATGAAACAGTCAACGTCAGTGGTAAAACCACTCAATTGTGTAGCAGAATGTGTAATAGAACACTTTACAAATGCACTCCGTGGGAATAAATTAACCGATCTAAGACAAAAAATAGACCAATGGGAGCTAACAGTGAAAGAGAACGGAGCAACTATATCCGATATAGCTAGATTGGAAAAGTTTGCTGAGATTTCCGAAAACCTTTCATCGATAACCGGCGAAGTATTATACGAATCGAAATACAATAAAAATGGAGCTCCAATCAAAATTATTGATCATAACAAACACGCATGGACATCCGCGGTTACAATATTCCCGCGAGACAGAACAGTGAAGTATATCCCAGAAGAATTCTCCAAGGATTGTATTCTCACTGAAGAAAGATTATTCGATGCTATTGCTAGTTTGTGTAAAAACGACCCTGTATCAGTATGGCTACTTCATAGTTTTGAAGATGAAGAATGTCAATTCAATCAATTTGTGAGACCTAACGGTGAATTATATCGTACTGAAAGTCTACATAATAGGATGAAAAAACTAGCAATGAGTCTCAGTGAAAACGCTAGCGTTTTTAATGGAAAATCCAACGATTACGAACAGTTACTTACAAATTGTTTTACAATTCAATCGGTTGCAGCTCATTTTGTAAGAAAGAAAAATAATTGGAAACCAACACGAAAAGAGTTTTTACAGGATGTTCAATCCAGCTGTCTGGAATATTATCATGGCGGTCTATGGAACGTTAAGTACAATCGTGAAAGTATGATATCAGTTGATATCGTTGCCTGTTATCCATGAAGTTTTCTAGGATATGGATTCGCTGGTTAGTTTTTTAAACGGTTTGGACATCCCACGCATGAAATGACTCGCGTTGCTATTAATGGACCACTGCCTGATTTTGATTTGACCGGTTTTGCTCGCGTAGTATCATTTGAATTCGCTGAAGGACTTCATCCATGTTGTTATGTTTGGATTGGTAGACACATGGCTGAAAGGATGTGGTTACCAATAGTGTTATTGCGATATATGATTGATTGTAAAATGTTAGTTTCGTTGATTGTCAGTGAAGCGATTATCTCATATCGAAAACAAACCAATGTCTTTTTACCAGAACCAGAATGTCTTGATAGTATAATCGATAAGTCTAGAAAACATATTGATGCTGACGAGGAGTACATCATTGAATGGTCAAAAAAGATATTTAATCAACGAAATAGTGAAGCAAAGGATCTCGGCAGAAGAATAATCGGTAAATTTACACAAGATGGAAAAAATTTCAACTATAAAAGACAATCCTCACGATTGATTATAGATGATGCCGAATACGACTTCGTTATTAAAGATGCAGTAGAGAAAAATAGGTACACAAATTGTAAAACAGCCTTCTTGTCCAATTGAACAAAGTTAGGTAGAGTTGTTACTTACAGTGATGGAGAAATCTCTGCATATCTACATTTGAGAGCTTCTATGCTGGGTTATGCATCTATCAATTTATTTGCAATGATAAATAGATTTCCTAGTATAGCAGTTAGAGTTGCAATTGATTCAATGTATGTCGATAAAAAATATATCAGAGGTAACTAAATTTACTAATAGCGAAGCGACTTGGGGAACATGGCGAATTAAACGTGAAATACAATGCGATTATTCTAAATCAACAGACGTTGAGATTAAAAGCAGTTACCTGAAAAACGATAATTCTATCAGTGAAAAATCCGAAGGATTTTCTATGTCTAAAGAACCACCGATATCAGATCCAATTTTTAGATATAAAACAGTTTATTTAAACGGTTGTGGTGGGTCTGGAAAGACAACACGTGTGATAGAATTATATCGAGAGAGAACGTCCATGATTGTACTCACACCAACCCATAGACTAGCGAGAGAGATAAAACAACGAAATGTTGAAGCTTGCACGTATCATAGTTTTTTTTTTCGATACAAGGGCAATACTTGGACTCCTGAGCGAATGGGTGAGAAATTTATTCCTGCGGTTATTTTTGGGATGAAGCATGTACTGTTTCAGAAGATGTATTAAAAATGTTTCTTGATTGGTTATTGCAAAATAATACAAAAGTTATATTGTGCGGCGATCATGGTCAACCACCACCATTTGCTGGTAGAAGTCCACATAATTGGTTAAAAGGATTTGTTGATTATTTCGAAGAAATTGATACTGACTATAGAGCACTCGATGAGCAGTTACGTGAGTTAAAAAAACTAATTAGATTACAACCCGATAGAATTCAATGTGAAGTAGCGCGTGAAATTATTTCTGAAACACCTATGAATGATTTTTGGGAAACATGGAGACCAAATGATTTTGTAGTAGCAAGTAGAAAGATAGTCAGAGACGCACTTCAGAAAAAGTTGTTTGAGCTACACAAGAAAAAATTCCCAACGTTTCCAGTACCGTTGTGTTATAGACCATCGGATACACGAGAGCAGAATATTGAAGTTGAAATTCCAGGCCGGACGGAGAAACCGATTCTAGTTTTAAATGATATTGTGCTAGTTGATATCAATGCTGTAGAAGATGCATTATGCGCTGATAAATCACCATGGACACTTGGTTATGTAACAACAATACACTCGGCACAAGGATTGACCATCACGGATACAATTGGTTGGATAGTTGATAATCGCATTGAATGGTCAAATTTAGTCTATCTCGCAGTGTCCAGAGTACGATGAATAAATCAGCTACGAAGGATTGTTTTAGTTGATTTTAATGCAAACGATGATAGCACTGATATTAGCATCATTAATAAAAAACTCTCTGGTTACAAACAGCAGGACAAAAAAAACCAACGAGAATTTGATATTGATGCTGAAGTAATAATCGCACAAAAGAACAACAGAATAATCACTGCGCCAGTTGCAATTGTATAATGCACTGGCAGTATTCGGATAAAGACCCTCGACAATTCACCGTAGACAGAAAAAATAACAGTCTTGGTCATGTCAGAAACAATGTGATGTTGACCTGTCTTGAGTGTAATAGACGTAACGGAGCTAGTTAAGACCATGTCGCGGTAATTGAGTATCGTCCGGAATGACTTGTAATTGTTCGCGTGTAAAACCACGCTGAGGTGCTGTTGAATCCAATCTGTGGATTGGAGGTCTACCAGTTGATCGCGTTATGGTTGAAATTTTATGCGTAGTAACACTCCATATATGATCAGTAGCTCTTCTTTTACCACCTTCAAGTTCTCCTGGTTCGTATAAATATCTCACAGTAACATCACCGAGATGTGGCTGAGTGCTAACCCGCTGTGGTTGTTCGGGTATATATATATATATATATATATATATATATATATATATATATATATATATATATATATATATATATATATATATATATATATATATATATATATATATATATATATATATTGCATTATTTGGTTTCATATTAATAGTTCGAGTAATCTCGTTATTTAACGCTGCAACTACACTCGGTAACCTTTTGACCCATTCACGAGATCGTTTTTCTTGGATGAATTCTTTTGCATATTGATATCCAAATAACCGTTCTGCAAGAGTTCGATTAAATTGTTCTACAATTGCCTGATCATGATGTGACGCACTATGACCCCGTCGTATTGTAACATTATGAGTTTTTATTGTTGATAGAACAGCACCTTGAAACTCTTTGCCAGGATCAACTTGTAATAGATTTGGCCATCTTAGAAGACCTCGTCGATAAATCCTTTCAAATTCAGAAGCGACTTCAGAAGCTGACTTTGTTTTCAATGGTTCTGCTTGTTTAAATCGACTCGCAATATCAACTACAGTTAGCACGTTTTTGTAACCATGGTCATGTGGTAAAAACAATAAATCAGCCTGATGAACTTCATTGGGTACGGTAACATCAAAATGAGAATAATTAATTTGTTTAGGCGGTGGTAGATAAATTTGCCATATAGCTTGTTTGGATAACCAATCTTCTGCAGTGGACTTTTTCACTTTTGCAGCGTTAGCGAGTTTACTGATTGCTGCTTTATCCCTCCAGTATCCTTTCGGAGAATAATAAATAGATTCCATACTATAAAAACACTAGTGTTTTCAATTATCAGCACCTAACATCAATTTGCCTTTCATAGCTGATTTGACCAACCATGAAGCCAATTTTTCTTTGAAGGATTTATCGGGAATAGCATTTAACGCATGAATTAATTTTACATCTGCGAGATGTCTTTGTTGCAAATTATTGCTTTTATATGCAACATCATGAGCATGACATGCCTTATCAATAGCATTTATCGGATACTCACCAGGCCGGGGCTGATTTTGATCATCAAATCTGAGATCTAATCTCGTCCCGGGACCACAGTAGCTATATCCTGGAAGGTGTTTTTCTCCAGGGTATTTTGACCATGGTGTTCCGGGGAGTTTTCCAAATTTGGCTGCGATATCACCTCCGTATCGGTTTTTTTTTTAAGGAAATAAATCGAAATTTTTTTGTACCACATGTTGCACACTTACCAGTAAGTGCCGATCTGTTATTTCTAGTTGTAATCGTCGTCGCATCATTTGTACTAGTATGCTTTTTAGATTTAACACAATATAGATCCATAGTTTATATATAGCGTTATGAATATAATTGATTTTTCAGCGACTAAAAGAAGAGAACCGGTGAAACACCACGCAGCGCTTCCGAATTCTGTCCGTGCCATTATAATCGGACCATCTGGATCGGGTAAAACACAATTGCTGCTTAATTTGATAATGCGATTTATGAAGTGGGATAAATTATATTTAGTTGCTCCATCCGTAGATGATCAACGGTGCTATGAAGTGCTAAAAGATTATAATGAGAATGCATCAGAAATTAAAGGTGAAAGTGCAATCGACTTTATAACATATATTGATGATGCGCCTAGCGTAGATGACCTCGATGGAGACATAAACAATCTTGTAGTGTACGATGATGTGATGTTAGATAATCAAAAGAACCCTGCTAGAATATTTTCACGAGGTAGGCATAAAACACTGACGTGATATATGTCACTCAACGCTACACTCAGATTCCAAAAGTGATTCGCGATAACTGCAATATTCTTGCTGTATTCAACGGCGTTGATACACATACGCTACGAAATATTTGGCAGACATGGTGTTCCGATATGGACTTCAATGGATTCAAAAATTACTTTAGTCATGCTCAGTCAGTCCCACATGGATTTATAACAATAAATTTACACGACCCTCGGTCACGATATCGTATTGGACTTGATCAAATATTCGGTTAAATCATTTGTATTAACCCTGAAATCCTTCCAGCAGCAGGGAGGGCTATGACAACAATGATAGCAATTGGCAGCAATTTGAGGGTGGTTATGACAACATATTTACGACAAAATCGCTAAGGTTCCATTTGTAAAATGGGGTCTTTATTTTTTTTGGTTGAAATATGAGATTTCGTAGGAAGGCTCTATTGGGCATTCTCAGGCTTTAATCGATTTTATCGCAAAAATTTGTAGGGTTCGCCCTCCCTGCTGCGAATAGATCTCACATTGATGTTGATTCAATCTTTACATGGCACTTTGCTTATTATAGTGTCACAGCCCCAAAACACAGTCGTCTTTCAAAGGTCCTATATTGTGAGTGTCAAGGTAAGGCCGACAAGGTATTTCCACTCAGAGTGTATTCCGAACTGAAATTTAAACTGAAACTTGCTATGTTCTTGGAAGACAGTCTGGACAATTTTTCATAACTGCCTTATCAAGAGGAAGGGGCGCCAAAAGGTTGAAAATCTTATATATATATACGACAAACAAATAAACACAAAAACGTTGTGTTTGTAAAGCTCTACATGGCTGTCTTCACATGTGCTAAAACTATAAATCCAACCAGCTTGTATAGACTAGTTGCGGAATCTGAAAACGTATAATTCCCTAAACGTCTACAAACCAAAGCGACATCTATTTTTGCTTTTTGTACATATATATACACAGACACACACACACACATATATATGTCTGCTACGCACGAGCTTACATAACACCAATTCAGTGCATCATTTTTTGGTGATGCGTGCTTAGTCGTGACGGTATATGGTTTGGTGCGTGCAGGCAAGGCGATGGGTGCCATTTACTCGCGGACCTGGGTTCGAAACTCCGTAGAGTACGAATTTAATTTCTCTAACCTGTATGATAGTATTGTTTGTATTAAACTATATATAAGTTGCCAAGTTGCGTGTCCCCAATAAGCTTCCACTTTGCAGGTCATATTGTTGGAAAAATCTATTATATAATGTTAAAATGGGCCGTTCCCAAATAGCTTGCCACTGACAATTGAAAGAGGTCGTATATTGAATAAATTGCATGCTAAATATTCCCTATTTTAGGCTCATCATTGTTCACAAATACTGTTTTACTTTGATGTATTTAGTGACAGGTAATCCATATATAAAAGAAAACGTTTTCATTTATTGTTATTTCCCGATCTGGATAAGTGAATGGATCTTAAAAAACAAAATACATTTACAAAATGCACCATTAAAGACAGCGACAAAACCTTCCATCGTGCCTCATCGTCTTGTATCTCATATTATTTTCATTGAATGCTAGTGCATTGTAAAAAAAAATATTGGAGAATTAAATTTAATCGATAACTCAGTTGAAACAGTTCCCAGTGTAAACATATAATCGGAACTATAATACACATAATAAGTTATTAACTATATTCTTGGTGTGTTGTATTCAAAGTAGGTTCCGATGTTGTTCTTAATGTCCTTACTTAGTAAATGTTAGATTAATGGACCTTTATATGTATGATGTTTAGTGTGTTCTTTATTATCGCAAAACAAATAATCATGAAAATAAAAATCCACACAAACAAAAACAAAACGAAACAAGACAATGAAGAAGAAAACAGCCCAGTTATTAATACTTTTAAAGAGAATTTCTAATTTAAAATTTTCAGAAAATACTTAAATTAGAATGGATACATTTTCCAGTCTGTTTCTTTAAGCTACTTAAAATGATTGCAACATCACCCCGTTTTGCCAGTTTTACATTACCTGTAAAAATACAGTGTTAATCATTATTACTAAACTTACAATACAAAACCAAACTAAGAAAAATATACTGATTAAACTTCATTACTTGATAGTAAACATGGAATTTCTTCTGCAGGTTTGAAAATGATTCTTAGGAATTTTATTCACTGTAGGCAATGCCATCCTGCAAAGATTGCGATACCTTAGTCACAAAACGATTTCAAGACAACATCGAGGAACTGAATTTGGAGATGGAAGTGTTAACTGAAATGGTCTACGTGGAATTTAATATTATGAAATATGATGAGTGTCTGAATAGTGATACATCGTCATGAGTACACATATTGGTACAACGTCATGAGTACACATGTTGGTACAAAGTCATGAGTACACATGTTGGTACAAAGTCATGAGTACATATGTTTCACATCTTTTGAAAAGCACTTTAGAAACTGCGACTTGTAATGATGTTTAATATACTCTGTACAATAAGAAAAGGGAGGATACATCTCACATTTCTTCTGCAAACTTTGTAAGAATCCTCACAGACATCTCAGGCTAGACTTTTCGTAATATAATAGTTTCGGTACCAATGTTTAGCTGAGAAATGTATCCTTCAATCCTTCAAAGCCCATGTAAATATAAATTGCCATAGTCAATATCGCGGTCGCTTAATCTTTAAATGCAACGTGCTAATTAGAATAATGCTGTATCATTGGTTGATCCAAAATAATGCACTGCGTCTTTTGAAAACCTGTTTTACAAAACTGTTCATTGATCACTAAAAGTTATGTTTAGGCATGAAGGTATCCCATGATTTGCTACTTATTGCTCACATCGAATATCCCGGTCGGTTGAAACAGGTATGTCTAAGTCGTCTACTAATTGTCTGTCAGTCTCTTAAGGAATTGAAATTCTTGATATTTCATTTACATATCATGCTACAATCTAATAATAATAATAATAATAATAATAATAATAATAATAATAATAATAATAATAATAATAATAATAATAATAATAATAATAATAATAATAATAATAATAATAATAAAATAAAAATAATAATAATAATAATAATAATAATAATAATAATAATAATAATAATAATAATAATAACAATTGGATAATGGCGTAATAAAGCCTCGCAAAAGGGGGCGGGGTACCGGAGCGGGCAGACTTTCTTGTGTCATTTCTTTTATAGCGTACTACTGGTGATAGTGTTTACTTTCATTCATAATTTACTTTCAGTCATGAGACAATATTAATATAATCCGATTCATCTATTGCCCCTTATTTCCAATTTTTTAAAATTTTACAGTGATTGCTTTTTAGTAATTAGTTGTTTCGGGCTTGCGTTTTTCTTGAAATTGAAGTGAAGGATATACATCTCACACAACTACATCACAATATGTATACAGTGAAATACGAATAGTCTACCAGGAAGAAGGACTAGTCACATATATCAGTAGACATGTATGTTCATGGCAAGTAGAATATATTAACAATGGCTTTGGTGACAACTAATTGAATTGTTTAAAACTGTTTAGTACAAGTGTAACTAAACTTTGTATGATAGGTAAATGTATTCCCATTGCACTGTGAATATCACCTTATATATGAATTTGGGGTTGGGGTGACATAAATTAATTTGCTATTAGTCCATTGACTTTTCAGGTGCAGCAAATGATACTTTTATATTCTGTTTTATTACAGATTCTATAAATATAAGCCCCTTTGACTGATGCATTTTATTGTCATTTCTAAACAAAGTTTTATGTTAGGCTGGTTGATGCTGCATAACAGTTGTAATAAAATTTGTCCCTCTGGCTCTTACTAATACTACTGTTTTTACCAGTGCGATCAGTTACGTACATTTTTTTTCTTAATTAGAATGCATGCAATATTTATCAGAGCAGGGATCGGCAATCGTATGCCACGCGTACCACAAAATGGAACGTTAATAGATTTATGTGGCACGCAAAGGGCAGCCAAACTCTCGATTTTAACAGTGTTACCCTCGTACTGGTGGCACGCACTCTTTCATTTTGTATTTAATCCTGAAAAGTAACACGGCATGTAAAACAAGTTGCCGACTATTATATTATTGTACAATAGCCTCATTATACGACCTCCACAATTAAACATACCTATGTTTGCAGTATTAAAGACCCAATACAGGGGAGATAACCACTCTTTTGCACCTGTAAATTAGAACTAATTGCATCATTATAGTGTTTGAGCCAAATATTCTAGTGCATAAATAGTGTGCTGAGTTTATGCCAATGTATGTTCGTTCATTAATCCATTAAAATTTACTTGCATATAATTTCCTCATACCCTGTTGATTTTGACTGGCAAACCAGTTTTTCTTTATATTACACAATTGATTTTCTCAAGACAGCGTATCAATAACTCGTTTGTTAAGTAGAGTGTAAGTTGTCGGTCATTCTTTCTTATCGGTGAACCGATTGCCCTGACCAAAATCAGAGTTATTCTGTTTTCAGCAAATGTAAGTAAAGACACATGCCTTGTCTTTTAAGGGTTTTAACAACAGGAAGTATCTAGATCCCTCTTTCCATGCTGTAGCTGTAAGCACCACTAGGATGCTACTGAATAGTTAGGACCATTGGGTTTTTATCGCAGGATTAAAGTTACTCTAAAACATATTATTTGCTTACCTCTCTGGTGTTTTATATTTGACAAATGATCTAGTACACTTTTCAAACTTCATTAATATTTACAATTTGTTTAACCCTCAGTGGATACTGGTAGGTAGACTAGTATTGATTATTATAAGTGTGTATTGAAGTTCCAAGTGGGTGGGGTAGGGGTGGTCAGTGTGCATGGCACAAAGCGACATCGTCTAATTGAGAATACAGTTATCTTTTCGTATAAGCTTATAAAGAATTACTGGAAATTCAAAAGTGATGACAAAAATTAAGAAAAGTAAACGTATTTTCATTGAAGCATATAATACCCTACAAGCAAAAAATAGTCGATAGATTTAACAATGTCAAACATCACCGCAACGCGTGCCAACACATGCATAATTATACCCAGATGTACATTACATAAATAGACATTATACCAATATCCTGTCTTTAAAAGACATTTGATTGATGTATTTCCTTAATTAGATGCACTCTTTGCTGCTGTCATTAGTTCGTGTAATCGGTAGGATGGGATGCTGATGTAGTTGGCTGAAGGTAATGAAAGTGTCCTTTTGTATTCATTATAAAATTTACCCGAAAAAATCTTGTTAAACTTTGTTTCTCATGTTACGACCATGGAGTTTTATTACTTGTGTGCTAAATTTTGAATTCTTTTATTTCATTTTTGTATCATTGTATTTTATTATGATGATCATTATATTCACAGGATCGGATATTTTTGAAAGAAACATCGTGTTTATTTAGAAGGTAAATGTGACTCTCGATTTGAGTAAACATTTTTTTTAAATTGCCTACTGGATAAACAGCCGGCGTAAGCGATTGGTTGTGGCCCACGTCATGTTTCTAAGCATGTGTGATTAGATCAAGTACTGCAATTTTCAGCTGATAAAAAAACACGCCTTCATCGTGAACGTGCATGAAATGACGCTCTTGGTTCGATTTAAAAGCACTTAGGTCCCTATGAAATAATGAGTCGTTCTTACACCTTGAGAAGAAGGTACCGTTTTTCTTTTGCTGGAAAGATTTTATTTTTCCTTACATCAGTAGAGCTCGAAATGTGTTTTATTAAAGATGACAACTATTGGAGTTCATCAACATTTTTACAAATATTTTAGTTTTTCATGGAGAACAACAGAAGTGGTTTAAGACAAAGACGTACAGTGAAATTTATTCTTAATTGGAATTGTACATTACAAACTGTGTTCAAATGTAAAAATCTGGACATTTGTGTAAAGACTTCATCTGACGTCATCGTCTACAATCTTGGAAGCAGCTTGAGATTCAAACTAGTTTCATATATAACTGGTTATTTATAGGACTTATATATTTTCATAATTCTATGATAAATATTTGGATTTTCTTCACAAACCTTAAGTCCTATTTCGTATTTTCACCGTTTACCGTAATTTCTAGGGAAATAAATTATTTTTGTTAAAACTTACAAAGCTTGTCGTCCTCACTCTTTTCTTTCGTTACTTTTGAATAAGCCGATACGTAACACTCAACATAGAGAAAATATACTTTTGCATCTGCGTTGATGCAAGTGAGTGCCAAAGATGTTCGATGGTGTAGCTAGATCCATAAATGTCGAGGGAACATAATGACTGGCATCAGCATAGTGTTTGCTGGGTGTGCAAACGTTAACATTATCATCATTGACGCTGCTCTTGACAAAGTCAACGTCTAGTTCCTGTTGCGCACTTTGTAAATGGCACATCATTTCATGAATCACAGAGGTATTTAGTCCTTTTGCATTAAAAAAAGCACAGTTGTACAATATTGGGACTATCTTAATAAACACCTTTTGCGCTTTCTATATCGAGTGAAATCCAAGAACAACTGTGCCGCTTAATACGAAGTTGACAATAAATTTTTAATAAAGATGGCTTACACATTTCCACTCAAGGTAATGTTATGTAATTACTTGTTCTTCGAATCTATCTGACGTGCCTATAATTTCAAATAAATTGTGTTGTTCCACTTTATCTAACAGTTTTGTAAGTGTGGATAAATTCCAGGTGTTTGCAAGAAGCTTTATAGCGTTCGTCGGCATCCTCTGATGTAACATCACTGGACGATTACATCATTTTTTAAAATCAACGTTTTTAAATTGCTTATTTCAAGCCAACCGATACTTTTGTCTCAGTAAAGTCAATTTTGAGGAACCAATGCGGGTCCTGGGTGAATCGCAGTAACATTCAAAAACTCATCCACGAGCACATTAACTGCACCCAATGAACATTTGTAAAACCATACGTGTCAACATCCCGAAATGTTATCCATATGTTTGTTCTTGTCTAGGATCACTAAAGACAGGTGTTCTTATTATTGGGTTACATAAATTTCCCATGTAGTTTTGTGAAGGCCACGAGAAAATATTTTTCCATAGTTGTCTTGCCGCTCAAACATTTTATCGTCGTACTTGACAAGAATAGTACGCTTTCTGTGGAGGTTGTCAATGGCAGGCACTTAATAGATCGTGGTATACTGCTGTAAATATGACAAGACTCCAATTACCTTTTCCCTGAAAAGTATATGTAAACCGACATGATCTCGCCTATAAAACATCAGGCCATATTAGTGTACGTGAACGTGCCAGAATAGATCTTATCCATGACGAATTCGAGCATTCCTCAAGTCGGATAAATAATAGACAGATAAGTCATTAAAAGGAATACGATCGTACTCGGTGGTCTCTAATAAACATCTCCGAGGCCATTCATTGGAGGTCGAACCGTGATATAACAAACATGGATGCTAAATTGTTCGCAATATGCTTATGACCTCATGGATGCAAGAAAGGTAAAACAACCATTGAAAAGTTAGCTCCAGCTGTAAAAATCGCTGAAAGAGTCGTTCGAGAGTGGCTTATTAAACAAGCGTTGTGGCAGATATATATTGTCGCTGCAAGTCTAATTTTCTTTGGTGGTTTGATGTGAGAACGTACGACTGAGTTTAGAAGGCTAAACATTTGCTTGTCTCATACACAAGCATGTGCTAGCCGTCGAATATGTTGCCAGCAGATACAAGGGCACGTCGTGATCATACCATCGTGGATTGATTTAACCCTAAATTTGAAGAACGGTTATTCGGGCGCCAATATGTGCAAGAAGTGTTGATGAATCGCAAATGCGTGACGCCGCTTCGGTCGGTGATAGTAGTACTCAAAATCATAAAGCACTATGATTTATTGAGACCCGTTGACGCGATTCGGAATAGTGCTTTCGTGGCCTATAAAACTGTTTCAATGCCACCCGTGTTAGACGGACTGGGAAACAAATTTTGGTCAGTAACCATGTGGACTGGGGAAGATATAATTCGGAGCTGATGGTCTGTCGATATGTTTACGATCTTGGACCAAATTAACATTTCGAGGTAGCAACCACGGTACTTTTTGGCAACCGATCAAGGATCGGCGAAGCTTCTAATTACGACATTATTGAGAGAGCAGTTACAAGTCATTACAGCGAATACGCAACTACTGCGAAGAATTTTTTTAAGGATCTACATTTGCCTGTACACATAAGAGACTGCATCCGTCAGAGAACATGCATGATTTTTTTTCAGCTGGACAAAATGTTTTGTATAGTATAATACAATGAATTTTCTGGTATTTTATTATATTCTACAATAAGTTTTTGTCCTACTAGACCCAAATCTATCCCTAACCCAGTTTATTTATTGCTCCTGATATATATTTGAAAACTTATATGGCATCTCTTGAGCCTCTTTGGCAAACAAATATGAATTCTTTGCACACATATATTTAGGAATTGACAAGTTGTTTATTACTAAGTCTTCGTAACGCTTATGTGAAGAGAGAGAGAGAGAGAGAGAGAGAGAGAGAGAGAGAGAGAGAGAGAGAGAGAGAGAGAGAGAGAGAGAGAGAGAGAGAGAGAGAGAGAGAGAGAGAGAGAGAGAGAGAGAGAGAAGTGGGTGGGTGGAGGGAAGTGATAAAAGAGTGCATCAAATTAAGAAAGCTATGTTTTAGAATACATGTATTTAATTAAGATAAGATGAAACAAAATTCACATTCTGGCATGTGAATCAATACATTTCTTCCACATAGACGGTCCTCATCACAGAAACATTTGAGGAATGAAATACTTAATGCCCATTAGAGTTAAGAATGATACTCCATCTTGTTTAAGTACTCCATATAATTAATAATATTCCCGGTTTAGGAACCTAACTTAAAGAGTGTGTTGGGCTTTGTCTATTTGGTGTTACATCTATCTTTCACCAATGCGGTCTATCTCAATTACCCCATTTCTTGTGCCTTATCCCGATAATGCTGATCCTTGGCACATGAGAAGCTTCTTCATCTCTGTAGAAGACCTAAACCTTCTCGGTATGTCACTAAGTGAGCAAACTTTAGAATATTGCTTTGTCGGTGTCCACCTATAACGCATCAAAAGCAATGTTACATGCGTGACTAAAAAATCCCTTTTATTTAATTTAAAAAGAATTAACAAGCATAAAATGTCCTATGTATCATGTGATAAAATGAATAGCTTCATTCGCAATTAAATAAAAAGCAGATAAAGAAAGTATTTCTTAAATTGCTTACCTATACGTTATTAATAATTTTTCTTACAAGCTCATTTATTTGCCTCCTGCAAAGATTTTAGATTAGCCTAGTGTCGCCGTGCTTTTCAAGTATTGCTTTAACCTCGAGTTACTAGAGAATATGACCATCACTTCACAACAGTACTTGTTAACCGTAAAAAATCTATTGCATCGTGCGCCGGAAATTTAATGTGATTTTTAAGCTTGAAATTGGGAGGTTTATTTAATCAATTCATGCAACATAGCGGGTTTATTGCATGCTTTTCCATCTGCATATCTTTTCAGGTATTGAGAATCACACCACCGCCAGGGACAAAATGAAGAGGCAAACTGGTATGACTTATCCTGTTGTAATTAATTCATTAAAGCCCCAATGCTGCGTTACCTGTAAGAAGGTCGTATATGCCAATCATCTGAATAATAATCAGTCTTGGTAGACGTTGGTTATGCAATATTTGGTTTCTATTAAAACCAGATATTATTGATGTTTTTAACGAATTGAAATTACTGATTACTATAATAATAATAATAATAATAATAATAATAATAATAATAATAATAATAATAATAATAATAATAATAATAATAATAATAATAATAATACTTCGTAGACACTGGCATATCAACCGCCCAAGCAACCCTTGCAAAGGGGGTAGGTGCTGGTCGGGCAAAATTTCTCCGGTCATTGCTTTTATAGCTTTCTGCTAGCGATATTGTTGTTTATTGCAGTTCATAATTTTCTGTCAGTTATGAGACAATATTGAAATAATCTTATTCATCTGTTACCAAAAACATGATCCACGTGGGTTGAAGGCCTAACTTGACTCATAATTCACTAATCCCGTAAAATGAACTTGCATATAATTTCCTCATACCTTCGTAATTTTGACTAGCATACCAGTTTTTCTTTATACTATAAAATTGATTTTCTCAAGACAGCGTATCAATAACTCTTTTGATAGGTAGATTGTAAGATCATTCTTTCTTATCGGTGTACCGTATTTCCCTTGCCAAATCAAGAAATACTACGCTATTGGCAAATGAAAGGACAGACACATGCCTTGTATTTTATGATTTTAACAATAGGAAGAATGAAAATCCATTTCCTTGCTGTTGCTGTTGGCACCACAAGGACAATACCCAATGCTAAAGAACATTGGATTTTTGCATCAGTCTCAAATTCATTCTAAAGCACTTTCACCATAAGGACAAGGGGCTCCGAGTGGCCGAGTGGTCTAAAGCGCTGTCCGTTACGGATCATTGCCATCTCACCTCTGTCTACGTGGGTTCGAGTCTAAGATTCGGCGAATGTGGATATGTGAGAAAGCTTGCCAGTAGCTTCTCGTGGGTCGGTGGTTCTTTCCGGTGATTTCCCGGTTTCTTCCTCCACCATTAATACTGGCCATGAATAGCCTATCGTGTGCTGAAAAATGGCGTTAAGCCCAACAACAACAACAATAACCATAAGGACAATACCGAATGCTTAAGAACATTAGATTTTTACATCAGTCTCAAATTCATTCTAAAGCACTTTATTTGCTTACCTCTATAGTGTATTATATTTGGCAAATGATTTAGTATAATTGTTAAGCTAGATTAATATTCACAATTAATTTAACCCTTAGTGTATGCTGACATGTAGAATAAATATTGATTATTATAAGTGTGTTTTGAGGTCCCAAGTGGGGTGAATAGTTTGCATGACACAAGGTTACATTGTCTAATTGAAAGTACAGTTATTTTTGCGTATAAGCTTAAGAATTGCTGGAAAATTCATATTTGCTACCTAAATATAAGAAAAGAAAATATACTTTCTTTGAAGCATTAATACAGCTACAGGTAAAAATGATTGGTAGATTTAGTTTTATATTCATCACCACATGCGTGTACCAACACGCACATAATCAAACCATATGTGCATTACACATATGCAAATTATATCAGTGCCCTGTTTTTAAAATCCATTTGATAATGAAGTAATTTCTTAATTAGATTTAGCCTTTGCTGCTCTCAATAGTTCTGGGAAAAGGGTGGGATTGGGTGTTGAGAATGTTGGCTAATGATATTGCAAGTGTCATTTTGTATTCATCATCAAATGATCTCTAAGACCTTGGTGAATTGTTTTATTAAGATAGAAAAAAACCCATCTCTATTGATGTAAACGAGTGCTAATCATTTTTGATGGTGTAGCAGTGACAACCAATGTAGTAGAAACCAGAATTACTGATATCAGTATGGTGTTTGATGTCAGTAATTCTGGTTTCTACTAGATTTCTTGTCACTGCTACACTATCGAAAATGGTTAGCACTCGTTTACATTAAGACAGATGCAGAAGCATGTGTGAAAAAAATGGAATGCTCACTTTTGGTGTTTCCAATTACAATACCAAACTCCGTTCAGGAGTCCTGAAATTTAGTTTTGCTGGATACTGCTCACTTTGCGGATGGCCAACCATTTCCTGAATCAAAGATATATTTCGATTTTTGCATAAAACTTAATCACACTTGTATACTATTGCGACTGCCGTAATATCCGTGTTTTGTATTTTATAGATAGATTTATAGAGATGCCTCAAACATTCCTATTCAATACAATTATATGTACTAACTCGTCCTTTGACACGAATATATCTAACTTACCAATAACTTCAAACAAATTGGCTTGTTCCACTATACATATGCAAATTAGTCTAATTAGCTCTTATAAAACAGTCTTTAAAAGATTTAAACCAGGAACATTCCATCTTTCCTAATTTATAATAGTTTGTAAAATGGTGGTTGTTTTAGTTTAGCACCTTAACTTTTAATACCCTCTATACGATTCTAATCATGATCTGTCCCGAGAAGTTTTACAC
The DNA here is from genome assembly GCA_016746295.1 of Potamilus streckersoni. Lineage (NCBI taxonomy): Eukaryota > Metazoa > Mollusca > Bivalvia > Unionida > Unionidae > Potamilus > Potamilus streckersoni. The sequence continues at coordinate 93,297 of JAEAOA010001284.1, read as the reverse complement.
GGGCTATAAGCATAACTGTCTTCCCTTTATCCAGACTGATAGATACAAATTTAGTTATAGCAAACAATCGGTTTGCATTTATTTTTAATTTCTTTTTCTCTGTTTTGGCAGTGAAAATTCGTGTTTAGCACGGGACACTTAGTGTTACAGCAGGTATCCTAAGTGTTGTACTACATGTAATAAAATAAAGTAAATTTGCCTGTCTTATTACAAATTTCTAGCCTGTTGTGAAGTAAAGTTTATACTAGCATATAGCACGACATCTTTAGATTATCACACAGTTTGTATTCTTTTGTTTCCAAATAAGCGATTAAAGGAGATAGGGATCAAGGTGGCCGATTGTTTAGGGGGCAAGGCACCAGTTTTATGTACAAATTTAATGCAAAATCAGTCACCTAGTACAAATATAATACAATATCAAATACACAAGTGAGGTCAAAAAGGTCCATAATTTTAGATACTTATATTAAAACAAAGCATAAGAATATTATTCACTTGATCAGAGAAGTCAATGGCAGTCTATAGTAGAAGGAGGGTATTCATCCCAACCCCAAATTTATACCTGCAATTTTAATGTCAAAAGGTTATTTTTGATACCATGTGATGCTCAAAGTGCTAACTCAAGACCTTTTCCTAGATGAGAATTCTGCAAAACAGTGTGAACTAAACAGACTGATGCAGTTGAAAATAGTTGTCATCCAAACCGCATTGGAGATATTATACTTGCCCCAAACTCACGTGTTTACTGCTATGGGAGGCTAGCTCGTTTTCCTAGCCGACGATTGGTATTTGACTATCATCATACTGCAGAGTAACTATGGAAATGAACATGCCTGACATCAATTTTAAGAACAACACAAGCCCATAACACCTAGTTCATAAATATATCCGTATGTTAAATTAGTAAAGAATAATAGCTGAAAAAGTCACACCATAGCCTTAAGTTAAGAAATTTGCCAGCGGCCAATTTACGAAATATATCAGGCACACGGCTGAATGACAGCTGGTTCAAATACTATCATCGAATCAACCTGGGTCAGCTGCATTGTCGTGCCGTTACCAAAGGCACTTTATGTTTATTCTCTGTAATATCACTAAACAATTTGCTTGTGCCGCTGTACCATAAAACAAGGAACAAAATCGAGGTGCAACGATATATCGTCATATATGGGTAACTCATCATGTATATTTAACAGGCTATCGAAGTAACCAGTCAATTGTTTGTTTTGGTACGGATGACAGTCAGGCATCAATGAATCTAGATCTCGTGACCAATACGCGAGCAAAGAGTGATCTCTAAAACTCCTGGAGCTTGAGTGTACTTTAGGTGCAGCTCCATATGCAAATCAATGCGTAGTGAAAACGAGAATGTGAGAATATACGCCTGAGTTAACGAGGATGATCTATTGTTTCTCATTTAATATGGACGTACAAACAAATATGTACTAACCGTCGCAGATGTCTCCATGAGATACAAGGAAAAGGAGCCGTTGACTTGCAAAGATTAAACAAGCACTGAAGACACACTGAATCGTATCTGTGCAAATTCTCATCTGAAATGATCGCAGCTTCTGCAGGTGGATACAGGTAAAGAATTTTTCTGAGCTTTTCTTGCGCTGTTGGTGAAACATCAACGACATGTCATCATACATTGTGATCAGGTCATCGTAGATTGATTCAACCGCACACATGCAGACTAATTATTTTATTCGTATACCGATACGTACAAGAAGTGGTGATGAATGGCGAATATATGATTCTCTTTTGGTCGGCCGTAGCAGCGTTGAAATGTGAAACCAAATGTATAATTGGATTGAAGTCCGTTGACGCGACTCGGCAGAGTATTTTCTTACAAAGCTATTTCACAACTACCTGCGATAGTCTCACTCGGAAACAATTTAGGCATGTAGATGTGTGGTCCGGGGACGATACAAGCTGGACAGATCTGTGCTTTTTACCCATTATTGTATGTTGATATGTGTACGATTTCGGAACCAATTGACATTCCGAGGTAACGACCATGCTACCTTCCTTTCGAGAACAAGCGGCAAAAGAATTCAAATAGGATATTAATGTGAGAGCAATCCCATGTATACGGATCTACCACCAAGATTTATTTTAGTATCAAAACATACCAATATGCGTAAGTTGTTGCACCATCGAAGAAAATCTATCTTTATCGGTTAATTTGTACAAACGTACTTTAATGTAACAGTATGCACTCAAACGATGTGTCTTTGAAAAAATCAAATTAGTTTCTTGTACGCACTGGACTGCTCGCGTGAACATTCAAATACATGATGTGCTTGAGAATTTTCATGACCACAAAGTGGGGAAATCCTTTGGTTTCTTAGTATTTCTGGCAGTTCCAACTACTTTTGAATGCAAGTTAGGCCTCAGTCCCATGTATTTCTAGATTAATTTCCAGCTCATTCGTCCTTGAATTTATCCAGCTTTCTTGATTGTATAACTGAACATTGCATTGTTCTACTGGTACTCGCTAGTATCAAATTCATTAACCAGCACTCGTTGGACACAGACATCAATTTTGGGAGTAATGTATTACCATTGTGGATATTGGGCATTTTTTCGCATATTCTAGGTCAACATAAAAAGTATTCATAGTCATACCCGTTCATTTGCGAGCGCATGTTTACATCGCCGTGATCGATCCATGTAAAGGCACCTACAAGTATCATCGCTCAACCATATATATTTGGTACCGGTGACTCGTCATAGAACTATAACCAAGCACGACACATTTAATAAACACATGTTAATCAATACCAATGAATATTTCCAACTAGATGTTGGTTTTTGATAAAATTTCGACTCAGCCATTCCCAGTGATGATAAGTAATGCGAGGGTCTGAACCTGTGATTGACATTAACACGGTACGCAGATATAGATCATTGTAGTCTCCTAGGTTTCAACAACTATTTGGTTTTAATTGCTATTTTACAATATCCAGCTGATTTTCTCCAATCGCGTATACCGTGCACGTTCATATCGATCTGTTTGCGAGCTCACAGCACTGCAGTTCCTAATCCATGACAAGCTTTCACAGATTAACACGTGTGCAAATTCCTGAATGGGAATAATCAAGAAGAATTCAAAGGGGTTTCGGTACTTTGGTTTGAAAATAGGAGCATATTATCTAAATCCACATTAATAGACTAAACTAAACTGAAAGTGGAGTGGAGGGCTCCTGCTTCAGATCAGAGCTGACAAGGAATTTTATGTACCTAATGTAAAGGTTTCGTTTCTCCGAAAGTGTTTTTTTTTGTTTTTGTAGATTTAAATATGCCGAGTTTGGTTCATCGAATATTGTATGAACAAAGTACTTGCAGTGAGAAACCATATTATGTTATATTCTCTGGCAGTGGATTTTCAACAATGATGAGAAAACTGTCGTTGTTTTAATACAATACGAGTTTTGTTGGGATGCTGTGAAATGTAGTGAAGCTATCTACAATTGTCGAAGTATATGAAATGAAAATCGCTTATTGTGATGAAATTGTTTCATATGTTTGACTGTCCTTTTTGTTAGTTATCTTTTATTACAATCAAATAAATTGAATTCATTTATACATTGCATGCATTAAAGGATGACTAATGTTCAAGTTTTTATAATTCACTGCGATTATTCTTGTCATACACCAATTTATGTAAAAAGGGTTTTATTATTTTAATAATCTTGTACGATAGTTGTGTTGAAATAATTGAATATGTGAGAAAGCTAATTCGTATGCGCACTTGAGTAACGTACATGATTGCATTCATATTTGACCATATCTCGTATTTCACATGAGTTAGGCATTATGCTTTAGATGTTGGTAAGTCGTTGGTTTCCGAGTGGTTGTCGTAAAAGCCTATGCTGATATCGATGGCGACGTTGACACCGAGGACGGACGGTACTGCTTTAATCCCAGTGAGGAGCCTACGTCTCGCGACCAATCTGTCTGCAGGAAATAGCCACACTTTAGAGGAATCTGTTAGCATACAGGGTAGGGCTGGTCATCAGCAGTTGCTCGTTGGACATTCGATAAGAGCTGTCGAACCGGAAATGCTTCATGATCGTCACCTGGACGTCACGAGTTACATATGTTCCAGTATTGAATCAACAATTCAATAGGACTATATGAATAAAATCAAGTATTAAATACTGATCAACAATCAATAATACATATATCCTTCTTGTGTATGAAATATTGACATCAGTTAACAAATTCTATACTTTAATCAGGAAAGGCTACGGGAGTAAACCATGACAGAAAATCAGAAGACAGAGTCAATTAGGCGGTCTGACATAGACTCCACTTTCATTGCAGCAACTCCTGCTCTGCTGTTTGTGCCAAGTTGTATCGACATTTGTTGTTCCCTTGTAACCAACTGTATGCTATATTGTGGGACGTGCTCAGCTTAGTATCTTTTTCAGGAAAATATTGGCTATTAATGGGTTCTCCAGTTTTCTATTATGAAGTGACAATTACTGATGGAGAAGATGATGCAGTTTAAAATACGTTTCTTTTCAATATATTGCAAAGCAAGGTTTATTGCTCTGATTTCGGCTGAAAAGTTTGATGTACCATTTGGCAAGCGAATTTGGCAAGCGAATTTTTGTTGTTGTGTCTTCCACTAACGATGGCTAAAGCAGCCTTTCCCTCATCTTTTGATTCATCAGTATACATTCTTTTATAAGTTTCAAATAATTTTCAAATTGTGTGAGGAGTTCATGATAAGAGTTGTGGAAGATGGAATGGTTTGTCTCCGATTATTTTCCTCGTCGCATGAAACATTGAAGGAATGATATACTTTTATGACGTAGAGATGTCCACTGAAATTATGATTGATACTCTATCATGTTTAAAAGTTCCATATTATTCGTAATCTTCACAGTTCATGTGCCTGACTTGAAGAAGGTGTTAAGCTCTGTCTATTTATTCTTACATCTTTCTTTCACTAACGTGGGTTATACTTAATGACATCTTTTAATCTCTGTATAAGATCTATAACTGCAGGGTACGTCATTATGTGAATCAAGCTTTAGGATACTGTTTTGTTGGTGTCCGCTTGTAATGTATCAATTGCGAGGTAATATGCCTGCTTAATAAAACCCTGAGATTTATTTTGTTTCAAAAACCAAACAAACAATTTTCTATTGATCATATGTAAAAAGGAATAGCATCGATCAACAATAGATAATAAGCAGATAGACAAGTTTTCTTAAATTAACTACAAGCATTTAGTTAATAACAATGAAAAGCTGACTTTATTGCATGGCAATGAATCCAAGTTGAAAAATGACAATGTTTAAACTTTGATTAATTGATTATTATGGATCTCTAATATTTTATCAATTCTTGCAACATAGAAGTGAATTGGAATATTGGCATGCTTTTGCATCTGCATATCTTTCCAGGTATAGAAAATTACAGTACAGCCATGAACAAGAGGAGGAGACAAACTGGTATGACATTATATTTCATTGTAAGTAATTTATTAAAGCCCAAATGACGCGTGTACGTTTTAAAAAAGTCGTATATGCGAATCATCTGTAAAATACTCAAACTTTAAAAAATACTTGTCCTGCAGTCTCTGGGTTGCATTAAAACCAGATAATATTGAAGTTTCATCACATTATGATCCATTTAATTTCTCCACGGAACTGTGAAACCATTTTTATATGTGTGAGAACTGATCTGATATCAAGTGGTAGCTTCCTTGGGTAAACTGATTTTAGTCGAACGCTGTAGCACAAGATTTGATGACGTCACCGTTGTAAATATAAGAAGTTGCTGTTGTTGTTGTTGTTGTGCTTAACACCATTTTTCAGCACACGATAGGCTATTCATGGCGGCCAGTATTAATGGTGGAGGAAGAAACTGGGAAATCACCAGGAAGAACCACCGATCCAAGAGAAGCTACTGGCAAGCTTTCTCACATATCCACATTGGCCGAATCCTAGACTCGAACACAAGCAGACAGAGGTGAGATGGCAGTGATCCGTAACTGACAGCGCTCTAGACCACTCGACCACTCGGGGCCCCAATATAAGAAGTAAACACCTTGCTATGTCGGATTGTGTTCAGAAAGTTTATACTTCAATCTTTATTCCAACACCATAGCTGGTCACCAATATTCACGCCAAGTCTTACTTTTCTCTAATGCACACTTTTATTTCTTGAATCCGCTTATAAAATGTGGGCATTGCTCTCTTTATTTCCTCTAGAATCAACTTACGCGCCACGTAAGGATTCTATTGTTATTATATTATCCATTAACGCGATTTGTCGACTGTATCACATTGCTACTTTTTGAGCACACCTGAAAAAGTTTGGAAATACGAGGGACTTCATTGATTCAAGTAAGTGATGGTACCGCCAATTTCTAAACTAATATTTGAACATCATTTAAACCTAACATGTTGATTATTTAAAAAAACGGCTTGTGTTAGATAGCCTTTATAGCAAATCATTTTCTTCCTTCTAAAGTTTAGCCAGAATAGAAGAATAGTGAAATTTATAATAAACGGGGGATTTCAGTAAAATATGAGATAAGGTGTCATTTCAGTTAACAAAATATCTGCAATACATTTTGCAGATTTCTCATAATCGCTAAAGACGCAAAATAAATTGCAAGTATAAAAATATATATTTCCTATTAAAATATGTGCCTCTTTTTAAACATTATTTCGATTCACATGAAAATTACCCCCCCACAGTTAATTTATATCGACTATACGCTGTTTGCCAAGTAATATATATATATATATATATATATATATATATATATATATATATATATATATATATATATATATATATATATATATATATATATATATATATATATATATATATCGTGCGATTTCTCGAGCTGACGTTTGAGTTTCAATCACCCCACATATTCCAGCTGCACACATGCAACGATGTGAGAAAATGTCCACCAATATAGCTAAACACTGAATGTCTAATTACTGAGTACGATATTAGAACTCCAGAAAATTGAGAAAAAGACCTATTTCTCACCAAAAGAAAAATCCACTCTTCTCATAACATTTTCAACGCATTTGTTTAAATGAAGATCTGAAAATCACCGTAGATACCCACCATAAAGAAACTCAGAAACATGCCAAAGGTACGAACAACTTATATACTCTTAATGTTTTTCCACCGGTAACCTTATCATCCAAGGGGAAAATTTTATCATTGTTAAAAAGACCTGAATATTGAAAATTACTTATTACTGTTAAGTAGGAATCAGTATTTGCGGTCGACAAAGCTTAGGACAATACACTGATTCGGAAATAAAATGTAATCACTGTGATAATAATGTCATCGAGGACGGATACCATTATTTGTTTATTTATCAAAAAATTTCACAAAGAATGGGGTATGTTTCTAAAAACCGTTACAACATAGGATCCTTTGGAAAGTTACATACCTATTGGCCGCCAAAAGTTCTCCACAATCTTGCCACATTTGTTACTGTAATATTGAAAACAATATCATAAACTTTCTGCTCTCTATAGAAGTGTAAATTGTCCATACTTCACAACAATATAATTCTTTCTCTCGTACAGCGTTTGCAGACTCTACAGTGTGCTCTAGGAAAACAATGATACATTTATGTAATCAAATGATGTCCCAAACGTCAGAACGTTTACTCTTGCTATGTAAATGTTGACATATGATGTGCTTTGTATCTCTGTATCTTACTGACGTCATGTTATAATGTTGTAGTAGTGCAATATTCTCATATGTCACATATGTGTGGCCTGAGATTTACTTTCATTAATACAAGTTTTATTCCGTTCTGTCCCACAAATTGATTTGGAAATGTAAGTAGATAAAGAATATTACCCATATGTTGCTACTTTATGTTGGTTTAATTGCATGTTTTATGTTCCATCCCGAGTGTTGAATAGGTATATATGTTTGCTTTTGTCCATCCGAATGACCGTCTTTCATACTTTGCTTATGCTGTTTTCGGTTTAAGCCATTTATTCAAGGAATTTTAAATCAGAGGAAAGATATGCATTGGTGAGTGCCACACAAATAAAACGAAAAAGGACACTTCATCTATATTTAAGTTATCTCGTTATTATGTATAAGTGAGTCTTTCATTAGCTGTTTGCATTATAACAACACAACTTTTTGCGTAAATGCTTATTTATACGGAGTTATGTCCTTTTTGAAAAACAAATGAATTTGTATTATATGAATTTCTCCAATCAATGAAAGGGGAGTGCGGTTACTCAAATGTTGGTGTTTCTTTCCTTGTTAGATTTGTTTTGACATACAGTGATCTTTTATGTGTATAAATATGTAATATTGTAGAGAAGGTTGAAGCTTTTAATACTCTCTAAATCAAGTCTTCCAGTAAACACAAGTATTAAATTTCCCTTTGTAACCAATTCGAACTGTAGAAAATCGTAAATTTCATAGTTCGCATAGAATTTATTTCCATTAATATACTTAACCGCTGTTTTTAGTGTAATATTTTCGAGTCTAGGACATAATGGACATCTAAAAGCAAAACTGATTTTGACTAGGTATTATAATTGTAACTTTATAGCTATCATTCTGAGAATGCCTGAATTGCATAAACAACTGAATTAGCCTTTATAACATGGTCTTGCTTGCTTTTCTACTTCCTCCGTTGAATTCTCGTGTTCAGTTGTATGTTTTTGGCACAGAAGATACATTTTCAACTTCAATGAATAAAATAGACTTGGGTATGACAAACGTTTGTTTCCGGCATGTATCCATCCTTTAAATTTCCACAGATGTGTTTAGTTATCTCCCACAAAATATGCTTTGTGGTCAGCACAACAACTGCTATCCAGACAATAGTTACTTAAACTAATGCATCCTATTATATTTCCTATTATATTTAAACAAAGCATATCATGAAGGCATTGCCTTCTGCCACATTGAAATGTATATTATGACTGAGAATGTTATAATACACCCGACATACCTCTTGTCATTATAATACACTTGACATACCTCTTGTCATTATAATACACTCGACATACCTCTTGTCATTATAATACACTCGACATACCTCTTGTCATTATAATACACCCGACATACCTCTTGTCATTATAATACACTCGACATACATCTTGTCATTATAATACACCCGACATACCTCTTGTCATTATAATACACTCGACATACCTCTTGTCATTATAATACACTCGACATACCTCTTGTCATTATAATACACCCGACATACCTCTTGTCATTATAATACACTCGACATACCTCTTGTCATTATAATACACTCGACATACCTCTTGTCATTATAATACACTCGACATACCTCTTGTCATTATAATACACCCGACATACCTCTTGTGATTATAATACACTCGACATAACTCTTGTCATTATAATACACTCGACATACCTCTTGTCATTATAATACACTCAACATACCTCTTGTCATTATAATACACTCGACATACCTCTTGTCATTATAATACACTTGACATACCTCTTGTGATTATAATACGCTCGACATACCTCTTGTCATTATAATACACTCGACATACCTCTTGTCATTATAATACACTCGACATACCTCTTGTCATTATAATACACTCGACATACCTCTTGTCATTATAATACACCCGACATACCTCTTGTCATTATAATACACCCGACATACCTCTTGTCATTATAATACACTTGACATACCTCTTGTCATTATAATACACCTGACATACCTCTTGTCATTATAATACACCCGACATGCCTCTTGTCATTATAATACACTCGACATACCTCTTTTCATAGCATTGTTCTTAAGGAAGTGTTAAAATCTGATAATAATTTATATCAGCTGGTCTCCTTAATTTTCTAAAGCTGTCCGGTACACACACACACACACACACACACACACACACACACATATATATATATATATATATATATATGTATATATATATATATATATATATATATATATATATATATATATATATATATATATATATATATATATATATATATATATATATATGGGTAGAACAAAGCCTTTTCATGAAGAGTGATTGTATTCTCTTATGGCGACGAGTTATTCCTCATAAATGCATGCAGAGTTCACGTCCTTTAGTTATGGGAAGCAATCCTCCTTAGATCAGATTCATTTGGTTCAGAGTCTGGGGAGATGTCGTTGACTGGGAACGAGGTACAAACCTCTGAGCATCGGTCGATTAAAGAGAAATAAACAGCAGTATACAAAATTATTTTCCGAAGAAACAAGGTAAAATCATTAAGAGAGATAATTCGTTTGCAGTCTTCAAAGTTAAATTGTCAGAAAAAGAATAAAAGATATCATTGTTTCGAAATATCCATATCTAGAAGGATCAATGTCATCATCAAAATCCACTTAGTACTAATTTGTTTTGTGAGAGCTGTGTTTGATAAAGTTTGTGAGAGCTGCGTTTAATAGAGACAAATGTACCAATGCTCTTGTTTTTGAGCAAGCTATATACAGACATAAATGCAGTAAATATCATCGTTAAATCCATCTCTGCAAAGGAATGTTCTTTTCTTAATAAAGCATTAATGGAGTGTGGGCTCTCGTCGAAGATCTCGTCCACTCAGTGGCATCACCTAACCTGAAGGACTTGAATCATCGATCCCTCTCCCTCGCGTCTGTCCCTGCCCTGTGAAGACTGGCCGCAAAGCGGGTTCGGCCGGATCACCATTTAGGGTCCTACAGCGGAAATGATGCATTTCAGGTCCAGGAAGTAGTCCAAATCTAAGTCTTCTTTTCTATCTCAGACTAGGTGCGGTTGCCAAAATGGCCCAGAGAGAACTTTTGTGTTCGCTCTTAAGAAGTGGGGATAGCCCTAGAGACTCACTACCTATCGTGCAGTTCGTTGCTTTTCCTATATTCTAAATGCGTAATAAACTAGCCCTTTTTTCAGTAGTCTGGACAAGCATGGGCCATGATTCACGAGTTCACTCTGTTATAACGAAATGATAATAGTTTCATTTCTGGGAGCATCCTGATCTGGCAAGGACAAGCATCTTTTACTATCAGACATGCATGGTCTGTATAACGGAAGAGGCTCACATTCTTTAACTGAATGGTTCAATAGAGATTTTAAACTACAAGTCTTAGCCTTCGACTGCAGTATTTGCTTGGCATCCATAAAGTGTGGAACATTCAGTTGGATGATTGATCTTTCCATTGTAAGCAAGTTTTTTTTCAGGAGGAAAAAATTCAAAACTGCAATTTCAGTCGGGATGCATCTGGTCACATCCCTGTGTTTAATTCCCAAAGGACGTATCTCCAGTTTTATTTGGACTGTAAGGTTTACCAATTCAGTTCTCTGCAGTTCGGTCTAGCCTATGCACACAGAGTTTTTATTATAGTGATGGGAGTAGTTAACTCCCACCCGAGGTTAATGCTGATCCATAATCTATAGTATTTCGATAACTAGCTTTGAGCCCTTCAGATAATATGTCTTCTGGCTGGTCTTTAGTGACACTAGTACTCTTTCCAAACATAGTTCCTTTACAGGATCTTGTGTCCTTGGGGGTGCATTTCTACATTAAAAGGAGATTAGTTCATTTCCATGTGAAGAGACATAATCATGGCCCTTTTGTATACGTAGAAGTCAAAATGTATACCAGTTGGGACACACACACACACACACACACACACATATATATATATATATATATATATATATATATATATATATATATATATATATATATATATATATATATATATATATATATATATATATATATATATAGATAGATACGTGTGGCTATGACACGTGTGTAGCATTCTTAATTGTATTCAGTAAAAAGTATGTAAATAAGCTAAATTGATTACACATATCTGGATACGACCATATGTTGTGACATAAAGCAGGCTCCTCTCAATACTTCATTAACATACAGTCAAAAATCTTTAAAAAGATATAAACTCCAATGCTATGATAATTTCTTTGTTTATATTCTCATTGTTCTCCTAATATTTTCTTCCCATTTTTAGATGAGGATTTGACAAAGATTTCAGACACAAGTCAGGAGGAAACTCCGAAACATGTGAAAGGTAACAATAGATTGATATACTTTTAGTGTTTTTCGGCAACGTTGACTCTTGCATTCATCATTTAGCATTTACGCATTTAAGTAGATACAGACTCAAATTAATAACTATTCAGTTTCATACTTTTACAGGACCGCCATATAATAGCACACTTAAAATATTTCCCTTGAGAACAGTTTTATATAATAATTTACACACCTTAACATTTACATATTTAAATCAAATAGGGAATAAGGAGAGAAAGTTTAAACAAACGATAAAATTATCAGTGATATAAGGTATTTAAATGTGAAATCATCAGTCTGTTTTGTACTAAGGTTAGAATTGGAGACGTTTCTGAGAACAAGCTGAAATGTAGAGCGAAAATATGTGTTATGCGTATCAGGATTTGAACCGATTCCAGGCTAAATAAAAAGGCTGGATACTGTACACAGTTGTAAACAAGGCCGTTAAATCCAGCCTCAGACATAAATTCCATAGTTTGCAAAATATTATTTTCCATATTTGTATATGGCAAGTCTGGTGGCATTATCTCTAAATATCCATCAGTAATATGAATACCCGAAACTAATCACACACATGGCTGTATGTTCATCGTAGGGTAGAAGTCAAAATGAATACCAGTTGGGACAAGGTGTTATATTGTTTGTATTAAACTATTATTTCTGTCCACTATTATCAAGATTATACTACAGAATTCAGAGATAGCGCAGTCTGTTCTGTTTGGTATATATTTATAATTATTTGTAATACAAAACTCCTATATACCTTGATTTCTGTCATAGGAATCTGGAACGGCTGTATATATATATATATATATATATATATATATATATATATATATATATATATATATATATATATATATATACATATATATATATATATATATATATGTATATATAAAGAGAATTAATTACTAGGTCGTCATGCGAGTGTGTCTGCTACGCACGAGCTTATATAACACCGATTCAGTGCCATCATATTTTTTGGTGATGCGTGCTTAGTCGTGACGGTATATGGGTTGGTGTGTGCAGGCAAGGCGATGGGTGCCATTTACTCGCGGACCAGGGTTCGAAACTCGGTAGAGTACGAATTTAATTTCTTTAACCTGTATGATAGTAATGTTTGTATTAAACTATATATATATATATATATATATATATATATATATATATATATATATATATATATATATATATATATATACATGGCTATGACACGTGTGTAGTATTCTTAATTGTATTCAGTAAAAAGTATGTAAATAAGCTAAATTGATTACACATATCTAGAGACGACCACATGTTGTGACATAAAGCAGGCTCCTCTCAATACTTCATTAACATACAGTAAAAAAATCTTAAAAAAGATATAAACTCCAATGCTATGATAATTTCTTTGTTTATATTCTCATTGTTCTCCTAATATTTTCTTCCCATTTTTAGATGAGGATTTGACAAAGACTTCAGAGACAAGTCAGGAGGAAACTCCGAAACATGTGAAAGGTAACAATAGATTGATATACTTTTAGTGTTTTTCGGCAACGTTGACTCTTGCATTCATCATTTAGCATTTACACATTTAAGTAGATACAGACTCAAATTAATAACTATTCAGTTTCATACTTTTACAGGACCGCCATATAATAGCACACTTAAAATATTTCCCTTGAGAACAGTTTTATATAATAATGTACACACCTTAACATTTACATATTTAAATCAAATAGGGAATAAGGAGAGAAAGTTTAAACAAACGATAAAATTATCAGTGATATAAGGTATTTAAATGTGAAATCATCAGTCTGTTTTGTACTAAGGTTAGAATTGGAGACGTTTCTGAGAACAAGCTGAAATGTAGAGCGAAAATATGTGTTATGCGTATCAGGATTTGAATCGATTCCAGGCTAAATAAAAAGGCTGGATACTGTACACAGTTGTAAACAAGGCCGTTAAATCCAGCCTCAGACGTAAATTCCATAGTTTGCAAAATATTATTTTCCATATTTGTATATGGCAAGTCTGGTGGCATTATCTCTAAATATCCATCAGTAATATGAATACCCGAAACTAATCACAGATCACTATATGTTCATCATTGGGTTAAACGTAGTGTCGGTTAACGCTAGTGATTTCGTCACAATATGATCAATAAACTTCTGTAATAAATTATCATTCTCAGCAGATATTAAATAGATTATTCGTACGATGTTGTATTCCTATTTCTGTAGCTGAAGAGTATAAAACGGATCCAGGGGTCAACAAACAAGAATCTAAGACGCATGCCAAAGGTAAGAACAACATGAGAAACTTTAAGTGTCTTTTAATTCAAATTTTACTCTCATATCATTTATATAGCATTCTCAAATATAACTTGATACCAACACAGATAAATGATTATGCAATAGATTAGTCTACAAGACAAGCATACAATAGCGAAAATACAAAAACCACTTAAATAATTTGGTTGTAGACAGATTTGATTAATACTCCTATTTCTTAAAAAAGCTGCATGTTTGAATGACTGAGCAAATTCAAAGAGCTAGAGGTAAATAACGAAAAAGTATCAAAATGTGGAAACATACGTGTCTTGGTTGTACCGAGATTAGAATTGTAATAGTTAAAAAGATTTAATCTAATGTCTAGTGATCCATGCAGTACGTGTTATGTTTATGGAGAAGCATCCAATGTGCAATGATCCGTGTAATACGCATTACGGTTACTGAGAAGCATCCAATGTGCAATGATCTGTGTAATACGCAATACGGGTACCAAGAAGCATCCAATGTGCAATGATCCGTGTAATACGCATTACGAGTACCAAGAAGCATCCAATGTGTAATGATTCGTGTAATACGCATTACGGGTACCGAGAAGCATCCAATGTGCAATGATCCGTGTAATACGTATTATGGGTAGCGAGAAGCATTCAATGTTCAGTGATCTGTGTAATACGTATTACGGGTACCGAGAAGTATCCAATATTCGGTGATCTGTGTAATACGCATTACGGGTACTGAGAAGTATCCAATGTGCAATGATCCGTGTAATACGTATTATGGGTACTGAGAAGCATGCAATGTGCAATGATCTGTGTGATACGTATTATGGGTAACGAGAAGCAATTTGTTATCACCCGATTCCATTTAAAAACAAAGAGAGGATAACATGCGTACGGCCAATTAATAGCTGGCTTTAGATAACAAATATTTTCATTCCTGTCTATAAACAATCATTCCTGCTAATTTGTTATGTCAACTTGTAGAAGAAAGGTCATTTAAGATCCGGCCTCGAGCCATATATTTATGTTTAAGTTTATGTTATGTATAACTTGCATTATTTTACGTTTGTTACTATAACTGATAGAACGTTTTGTAGCTTTCTGCATACATTAGCTTACCCTAGTTCATCAAATCCTGAAAGTTTTATCAATAGTTGATTGGCAAAGATTTTGTGCATTAATACGGTAAACAGATTACCCTATGGAAAATAACACACAAAATAGTCTATTAAAAATTGCATTTCTTGGTACAGCGCGCGACATTTGCACTTCCCTGTCAGTACATAAATATGCGGATTATGATCTGGATAAAGAATAGTCTTGAAGGGTTACGAAGTTGTAACGAAAACGTATCGACAAAAGTTTTGCAACAATAAATAATAAAGTGGGCAAACCCTTGTCAAATTTGTAAGAGGACAAGAACACATGTTTGATAGTTGGTGCTCAGACAATGAAGTTGGTCAAGATTACGAAAATCTCAAATACTTTTGAAAACCCAATCAGAAGATATCTAAGGCCCATTTGCAACCTATTCCTTCATTTGATAAACTATTTAGCATAATAATAGTAGACTTAGCTAAGACCAAGACAGGCAAATACTTGTTAACTATAATACATTAAAGATCTCAGAAGGCAGTTTATTTAAGCAGTAGTCAAAATTAAACAATATTAAAAACTCCGATAAATGTTTTTATTCAATTATGGCTTTCCCAGGTCTGTCCAATTTTATTAATATTGCATGTCTGGAATTTTCCTGCAAGTTATGTATGAGTTAGTCATTTAGCAATTCAAGTCGTGTATGTATCGCCTTGAAAGCCCATGTCGGTTTAGAAAGATTTCATCAAACCTTGAAAGATATAATTAGGTCATGTCGTTTTGATACTGGAAAAGAGTGGAACGTATGTGTTCATTTACTGTTGTTCACTGTTAGGGAATCAGTTCAGGAATCTTTAGGATTTAGTTGCTTCCAATTACTTTTTTAAACACACTGTCCGTGGATCATTGATGTTGTCAAAAGAGCATTTCGGTTATGTTTCAAATTTTAAATATGTTCTCAGAGGTCTGTAATGTTGTAGAAGCTAATCTGCTCTCTACGCAGTCAAAGTCAGATTAAGTTATGACAAAAGAGAGAGGTTTTTGTCCTGGTGATAGAGTTCTGGCTCTTTTGCCCAAATCTCAAGATTTTTAGGCTAAGTATTATGGTCACTACAGAGTTGAAAATAAAGTAATTGATTTAAATCATATTATCATTACTCCTGGATGTTAGAAAGGAAAACAACATTGCCGTCTAAATATGTTAAAGGATAATGTTAACAGAGATAGCCAGGATGACCAGGAAGTCTATGTAGTTGTACCTGTTCAATACAGTGAGGGTTTAGGCGATGGAATGCAATCAAACTGCGGAGACCTTGGAATAACCAATCTTCAGAATTCAGGAACTATGAATAAACTAGAATACAAGTTTGTTCAGAACTTTAATCATTAGGACTTGTATTTAATTTGGGATTAATTCGCAACATTGTAAGCTATTTTATTGGACATTATTACTTTGTTTTTCAGGGAAATTTATTAGTTGATTTTTGCAATGCTTGTTGTTTTTACTTGTTTCTACTACTTATTTCAAAACCATAGAGACGCGATAGGTATAGTATATAGTAATGCGCAGCCAACGTTAGAGAAAGTGTTTTATGCATGTGTTGTTCATGCTGAAGGATTCCAAAAGTACGTCCCTCTGACCATGCAAAAAGATAAAACAATAAAGCTTGCAGACCATCACTAATTTATGAATGGACTAAGTCCCTGTGAATTCTACAGAAAGAACTAATAGACTGCCACTCTAATTAAGAGAAAATTATTGTAACAGAAACAAAGATTTTGCTGTGAAATGCACGACTTATGTAGGGTCCTGCTCATACGTTAGAATTTACTATTTTGTAGTATGTTTAGCAATTTGATTTTCCGAACTGTTGCCTTATTTATCAAATTCTCTTTCTCTATCTCAGCTTGTCATGGGAATTACCTAAACGATGGTCTAAATAATTACGTGAAAACAATAACCTGGTCTTGGAAAACCGGCAATATATTTTGTTGTTCTGTGGGTTTTGTTTAAAATTTAACGTTCTGATTTATGCCCTTCACGAATGTTTAAAAGACGTATAATGTTGCCCTTGTCCATCTGTGTATTTGTTCGTTGCATCTTAGCTATGTTTAAGATTACCCCAGTTTCTCAAACATTACATTTCCCAGACCAAAATTAGATAACCGTAGTCTGATTTTCATTTTATTTTGGTGACTTTTATTATGTTAAATACCAGTGGAAGTATATAAGGAGTATAGGACCCTATTATTAATGTTAGCTTTAGAAAAATGGGTTTGTGTAACTTGTTTTGTTTTCTCTTCTTTTCATCCTTTCTCTTTATGTGTAGCTCAAATTCAAAAGAAGAAATATTTTATACAAATAGAAAATAAATAAGTAACATGTAATGAAACAGTTACAAACTCAAGTGAATTACATGATGTATGACATAAACTGTCAAATGAATGAAATTATGAAACATAATCATTTAATATCAACTGTACACTATTTATCTTCCCGTTTAACACAGTACTAACAAGTCTATATAATATCAACGTTTTGATATTGCATCAGCTGTTTTAACAGTTTCATAACGCAACACAGATACCATCCTAAAAACTATTTTTCGTCTCAGATACATCCTTGACCTTTCAACTGGCAACTGAATGATTTACTTATTTTCTTTTTTTAAGGACAAGTCGTTTATGATTCGTACCAGAACAAGCGAGGTAATTACATAACTGTAGTTATTGCATGGAAACCGAAAAGAAACCTATATAAAGGTGTTATGACAAGACTCTTATCTTACAAAGTGCACATGTTACTCCAGTTGTAATTGAACATAAAATGCATAGAACCAGTGAAGGTAACATAATCTAGCCCTATGAAATCTTATGTTTTCAATTTATTGTTGCATTAATTGGTTCGGCTTGTCTGAGAGATATATGATACTCGCATCCCTTTTTCCATTCATCTTGTAGTCAGGACATTTGTAATAAACTTCAGGGATAACATTTCCAGTAATGCAAGAGTCTGGGTCTTGAAGTCTCTCTAACGATAAGGAAATTATAAAAAAACTGAGAAATGAAGCAAATTTGTGCGGTTTATCATCGTCGCTAGTCAAGTGCGATTATCCGCTATGTCCTTTATCATCAATGTCCACCTGAGAGGACATTACCTCATTTTTCATGTGCACGCATAAATGAGAATACGTCACCTAATGTAAAATGTGTATTTTTGTCGATCGACAAGTGACAGTGACTGGAAGAAAAATTTTGATTGACTTATTCCAACATCGTGAAAGGTCGTGTTGGGTCACAGTTGCAGAAAACATTACTCAAGCTCCCAGTTATTGACTTAGCACGTGTATGCAAATTCATCAGAAGCGATGAAATCTCTGCAAAGGCGTCAATGGCTGACAAAAGTTGGTCTTGTTTTATAGTCCGTGGATTTGGACGATAACAATTTTCATGTTCAGGTAAACGTATTGCAATATTTTCACAGTAAACTAACACTATTAAAATGAAATACGACTATAATGAATTTAAAGATGAAGCAAATGTTCAACATAGTTTTTGCAGTGCATGGACTTTAATAATAATATTTATTATTACGTTTTAAAATGTAATTTGACTAAGATTACCATAGTCAAATACACTTTAAGCAGGTTAATGGTATTAAAAGGATATCATAATATGCAACTTAACTGATTCATTTGTGTTGTACATACAGTAGTAAAACATTGCCGTTGTAGGATGTGGCAAAGATCGTACTGTAAACTTTGACCCGTCTATTTTTGACTTGAATCTGAATATGAATGTGACGTCTTGAATCTCGGCAGACCTGAAGGTTTAACATAAAACTAATTTACTAAAGTTGGGCTGCATGGACTCTCTTACTGATGCAGTAAAAAGTAAAAAATGAAAATATTTAGTGATATATATATATATATATATATATATATATATATATATATATATATATATATATATATATATATATATATATATATATATATATATATTTACGACCCTATAGTTGAAATGTGTGTGTGTGTTAAGGAATTAATTATGTTTAAATCTTTTTATTTCATTTTTTAATTAAATGTAATTATTATATGTGAGAAAACTTGCCAGTAGCTTCTCGTGGGTCGGTGGTTCTTTCCGGTGATTTCCCGGTTTCTTCCTCCTTCATTAATACTGGCCGCCATGAATAGCCTATCGTGTGCTGAAAAATGGCGTTAAGCCCAACAACAACAACAACAAAATTATTATATGTTAGCATGAGTCTAATATGTTGCTAGAAACATCATGTTTGCTTAAGTCGTAAATGTGACTGATGTGAGCACGTGCTGTGTATGATGGCAAATTTATTACAAGTAAACATTCAGTAATAGCTATGAAAACGATTGGCTGATACTTGATTAGGCTTTCCCAATGTCCAGATGCATTGCGAAATTACATGTACAATTAAGATTGTATGATCCTTACAAAGTAAATAAGAAGAAAATGAATGAGTTAGATTATGACATTAGTTCTCAAGTCTAAGTAAATTAATAGAGTATTATTATTTTAAAAGAAATAGAGAAGCAAATCATGTAATTAATTTAGTTGTACCTGTCCCACCAAATGGAGATTCGAATGAAGAAATTCAGTTGAATTCTACTAATCTTGAAACAACATGTCTGCAGATTTCGGAAGTTATGGAAAATCTAGACCAGAAATTTTCTCATTTGCAAGATCAAGAAAATAGTGAACTTAAACAATTGTTGTCTGAATATAAGTATTTGTTTCCAGACGTGCCTACAAGGACAAACAAATTTTTTCACGACGTTGAAATAGTAAAATCGAAACCCATGAAACACCCATACAGGATTAATCCTTTTAAACAACAATATATGAAAAAAGAGATTCTGTATTTACTGGACAATAATTTTTTAGAGCCCAGTAAGAGTGATTGGAGTTCACCGTGCATTCTTGTTCCGTAACCAGATAAAAATTTCAAAATGTGTAGCGATTATAGGATGATAAACAGCGTGACAAAAACAGATTAATTTCCACTGCCAAGAATCGATGATTGTATCGACAAAATTGGAAGTGCCAAATACGTCACAAAATTCGACCTTCTGAAGGCCTTTTGGCAAAATTCCCTTAACGGAAAGTGCAAATAAACTTCGGCATTTGTGACTCCAGATGGACTCTACCAATATAAAGTGATGCATTTTGGGATGAAAGGTTCTCCGAGCACTTTACAACGCTTTATGAATATGATTACTTCTTGTCTAGACAACTGTGATGCATACATTGATGATGTCATCATTTACAACAACATCTGGAAAGAACATCTAACTACGATTCGGAAGTTCCTTGACTGACTCACAGATGCAAATCTGATTATTAATTTATCTTAAGGTGAGTTATGCCGTGCATGTGTTACTTTTCTAGGACATAGTATGGGACATGGTCAGATCAAACCTGTAAGTGCTAAGGTAAAGGCTATTTCTGAATTTCCAGTAGAGAACAGCTGATGCGATTTTTAAGTATGGCTGGGTACAATCGCAAATTTTATTCCAATTTTTCTGATGTTGTTGAACCGCTGACAAATTTGTTGAGAAAGAAAAACAAGTTTCTTTGGACTGGAAAATGTCAAGAGGCTTTCGATAGACTAAAAGCCATACTCGAAAGTGCACCAGTTTTAACGGCTCCAGATTTCAGTCAGCAGTTCAAACTATATGTAGATGCGAGTGATGTTGGGGTTAAAGCAGTTTTGCTTCAAGTTGACCAAAATGGTGTTGAAAATCCTGTATGTTTTTTCTCTAAGAACTTAAATAATAACTAGAGAAGCTACTCAACAATCGAGGAGTGTTTGATCTTAATGATAGCATTACAGCATTTCGAAGCTCGGCTCCTTCTCCGGTTGTTGTGTGTAGTGACCATAACCCTCTCACTTTCATCGGGAGAATTATACATAAAATGCAGACGCTATTGAGGTGGAGTTTATTTTTACAAGAATACAATCTTGATATCAGGCACATAAAAGGAAGGGATAATTTAATTGCATATGCACTTTCCCGTGTGTAGAATTGTAATTTCCATAAATTTATAAGAGTTCTTCTTATATGATTGTTTTACCTCATGTAGAATTTACATTTAGTAAGAAAAAGAAAGTTTTATTGCATCAATCTTTTTCTCTATATGAGGAAAGGTGTTACGACCCTGTTGTTTAAGTATGTGTATGTTAAGGAATGAATTCTGTATAAATCTTTTTTTCATTAAATGTAATTACTAATATGATTTTATTAATATCAGTCTAATATGTTGTTGAAAAACATCGTGTTTACTTGGGTCGTAAATGTGACTCATGTGAGCACGTACTGTGTATGATGGCAAATTCATTACAAGTAAACATTCGTAAATAGCTATAGAAAACGATTGGCTGATACTTGGTCAGGCTTTCCTAATGTCAAGATGTATTACTAAATTGCATGCGTCCTCTGTGCGCGCGTAATTCAAATAACATATTAGCTACATATTAGCTTCACTTATATACTGAGGCATTTTGTAAGACGTTTAGAGTCATACACAGTCGTAGAGTCGTACATTCAGAGTTGGAGTTTATTGTAACATCTTAGGATTATACAAATTCTATTACCTTAAAAAAGGTATTTTTGTGCTAGAAGTTGTCTGTTCGGATGTCTACGTAGAACAAGATGTTTTGTTAAAGGAGATAATTTTACTTCGTTTTTCTGAATAATTGTTTTCCTGGAAACAACATTACTGATTTGGAGAAAGACATTTTCCGAAATTATTCTAAATTGGAACGGAACAATACAAATTGTGCTTTACAGTGTAAATTCTGGATTTTTCTGTTAGCCTTCGTCTGACGTCATCATCCGACATTTTGGACCGGAACTAAACTTCCGACTGTGTTTAGAACTTTTCTTTACAGGATTTATGTTTATCTTTAGAACAAACAATTTGAATCGTTTCTGTGAACCATAAGTCTTGCTTAACATATTTTCATTTTTTTGTTTTCTAGGAAAATAAATTATTTTTGCTAAAATTTACAAACCTTGTTGTCTCCACTCTTTCTATGTTACTTTGAACGGGCCGATAAGTAACAATATATATATATATATATATATATATATATATATATATATATATATATATATATATATATATATATATATATATATATATATGTATGTATGTATGTATGTATGTATGTATGTATGTATGTATGTATGTATGTATGTATGTATGTATGTGTGTGTGTGCTTGTGTGTGTAATCTGTACATATATTGGAGTATTCAGCATTGTCATTAAATGTTTTATCGAGTCATTCCTCATTCAAAACTGGTGTGTTATTTCTCAGATCCAATACTTTGTAGATTTTGGACCTGGTTTAAGATCTGGGACAAAAGCCATTTGGAGAGGGGAGGTGTATCAGAGAGTATTGTTTTGCGAAATTTCCGTTTTTCTTTTGGTTACCTCCATAAAAAAGCCGAATTTAAAATTTTAACTATAACAAGCGATCTCTAGAAAATGTAATATGCTGTTTGTCTGAAATATGCCTTTTTAGGCTCGTTAGATTATTTAGTTTTCCCACGTAACAACGAAATCTGAGGGTTTCTTCGAGGAGTTCGATTTTAAATTTAATATCTGCCTTTAATTCTCTGATTTGATGTAGAAATCTAAAGTTTAGAATTTCCACACGCTTCAGACATGTGAGATGAACAATATAATCCCATCTTTTGATACGTGATACAGAGGCATCGCCGAGAATAACTGGTCAAAACGAGAATTTTCGAACCTAATGAGACATTTATTTCCCAAATTTGTTTTATAATTTGCCAAATGATGAGATCCCCCAAGGAAAGGTTTGACATAATGCTTCTTATGTCTGAACACACACACACTTTATATATATATATATATATATATATATATATATATATATATATATATATATATATATATATATATATATATATATATATATATACACAGACACATACATATACATATAGATACATTTGGGATTCATTGACGGGTTACAAGGTATAGTACTGAGGTAATATATCACAATATTGTGTAAGAAACATGCATAAACAAGGTATGTAATGATCTTAAACTACGTCGTAACGTTTTACTATTAAGCATGAAATATAATTAAATATAATAAATTAAGCATTAAGTATAAAACGATGTTAAGCCCTTTGAAAGGGACATTTGACCATAATTACCGCATTTACATTAGATCTGTCTAGTATGTGCTCCTTTTAGTGATGATAATAGTGATGCAAATAACAAAGTTATTATGTTTTTATGAGTTTTAATTTTCAGCAGAAGTTAAATTCTTTGTTCAGTTTTAATGTCATTTTCATTTCTGCAGACAAGGCCATTCTGAACGAAAATAGAAAACGTCTCAAAGGTAAGAATAACTGACGATAACCTTAAGAATATGTCATATTTAACATTGAAAGCACAACAGCCTCGACAGTTAGCAGTTAGTTTACAGAAGATTAAAGGTACATCCATATACGTTGGAAACGGTATATAGAACAATTAAGATAGTTTACCGTCTAGAGAGAGAGAGAGAGAGAGAGAGAGAGAGAGAGAGAGAGAGAGAGAGAGAGAGAGAGAGAGAGAGAGAGAGAGAGAGAGAGAGAGAGAGAGAGATTATACCAACGGGGGAAAGGTGTATGATATCACTGGATTCTAGAAGAGAATTGCTTACATTCACCAGTCCATATACTATCACCAGTAAGCACACATCACGAAAATGTGATGGCACAACGTTGGTGACGTATGCACCCGTACGTAACGGATACACTCGCATGTCAACCTAGGAATTATTTCTCATGTAACTACAGTCATTTCGAACATTCTTTCGGAACGAATTAAAATTCCGCAATCTGTATGATAGTAGTATTTGTATTAAATGCTAATTATGCTTAGAAATATCAAACATTATCGTAGAATCCAAGGATTGCAGGTTCCGTTATCTTTGGAGTTTTTTTTTGTAATTTATTATACTTGATTCTATATACCATGATTTTCGTCGTATGAATCCGGAATGAATGTGCAGTCAAATGAGAATTTATTACTAGTCGACATATAGATAAATGGAAGCTAAGGGTAATAATTTTGTTCAGGGTCAACATACCTGCATCTATCTAATTGTAAGTAATTAACTTCATAAATTTATATTCCTCTCCTGTTTACATTATACTCTAAGTTTCTAATTTGTCTCATCTGTTAGAAGAAAACACGGCAATAGAATCCGATTCAAAGATGAATGATTAACTTTGTATGCGATGGGTCAGAGAAAACAGTAGAATAGTCACGGTTCTTGCAGAACTTACCCTGCCTTTTTTGCTGTTTTAGCTTGACAATCTCAAAATGGTTCATTTATTCCTACACTTGTACTATGTGAAATGCAACTTGCTTAAAATAAAGGTAAATAAATAAGTTGATGTTGTGATCTTGAGGAGTTTGCTTTAATTAAATATAAATGGTTATTTAAAAACGCGTAACATATACCATAGTTTTCAATTTATTTTTTGTAGAGTTGTCTGAGAAACATGAAAATCAGAAAAGAGGCATAAGGTACCTCCAAGAACGTAAGTGATTTCTGTTGGCTATGTAAATTGTATTAGGATATATTGCTATTGTAGATTTTCTAGATTATATAATAAAGTAATCAATCTTTTGTATTTTAAATTGCACATTTAAACATAATTGTCTGTTTTCTCCATCGAATACATCTATATTAGAAATCATGTGACAGATGATACGATATCTAATAAGACGAATTAAAGAGAGTGGGACAACTGTCCATTTTAACCTGGAACACATCCGGGTAATTTTCCAAAAGCAAGTATGTGTGTAAATGAGCGAGGACATGTGCAATGGGAGAGGAAAGTGGGATGATATATTGTAATACTTGGGATCGGGTATGATTGTTTATAACATTTCAAGGAAACACATATGTAAAGGTAAGGTGCATCTTATCATGGATGTGATATTAAGCGTAAGACTTAAATGGAGGGAGTTTAATTTTCATACATTATTATTTGCATTTATATAGCTCACCCTTCCAGTAAATATGATATGAGTTTGATCATACAATAGTTCTTTGCATTGGTATTGAAATATGCCAATAAGTCCTGTTTTCGTATCAGACCTGTTTTTCTTGTACCGTTTTACTTAAAAAAACATAAAGTAAAATAATTATTATGTCAGGAAGACATCTATCTTTACCAAATGCAATTTCTTTAATTATTCATATATGCTTCCACTGTTTTCGATTTACGTTTATTCAAAATTAACGAGACCAAGACTTTTGTTAACTTACCCTAAAAATGGACACTGTGGGATTGTGTTTAGATGTTAATACTTATATGATCATAAAAGTAAGAAAACATGCTTATAATGGTCGTTGTTTGAAGCAGGAATCCCGTATAAATTATCTAAAGCCAATAACAACTGTAAATCAACTCTGTTTATTTGGATGAAATTTTGTTATACTCTTACAGCCTGAAATATTTGTCTTCATTCCAAGACAGTTAGAAAATAGCAGGAAGTGGGACTCTTTGCGTAAGTGTTATTTTTCAATAACTTAAAAACTGAACATGATTCTAATCTAACATAGTCGTAAATATATTTCTAATTATTATGCAGTCCTCCACCATCGTATAAATATGTAATAATGCGACAATTTTTCATAATGATCGAATGTAGCTAAAGTCAAACAAATAAGCAGCATTTGATTATAATTTTCCATAACTGACTGCAAACGATTACAAGCTTTTATTTTAAGAAATTTCGATTTTAAACATTTAGTTCTTCATATTTTCTCTTCATCGCCACCTATTATAATTTTATGTGATAAAGGGTATCTTAAATATTGTAGTATATCCTTTGTGTCAATTCTATCTGCTTTATTTTTCAGGAACAAATTTTATATTCTTAAAATTGGAACAAAGGTGTAGTCAACATGACAAGATATAAAGAAAAATGTCAGCATCCAGTTTAAAGCGATGTTTGATTCATTTAACCACAATTGAATCTAAATTTCTATATATCTGATAAAGTTAGAGCCGATATAGCAGAGTATCCCAGAACGGATTATAATGAGATAAAGATCGTTTCATCCAGAACTTTGGTCGGTGACCAGATACTGCATGCTCTAAAGTTAAATTAGCATGAAAGAATATCGCACAAACTGTTACAGTTTTGCGCTGAAATAAAAAATTAGACATTTCTCCCAATCTGATGTCATACGAAAGAAAACTTGGGTAAAACTGTAGACATTTCAATTATCTCCTGTTCTCTTTGCTAATTGGCAGATGAAAGTGCTCATCATAACATATTAGGCCTGCTTTAATTAGAAGAGGTGTAATGAGTGACTTTGTCTCTACACTCTGACATGTTTCGAAACAGATGAACACAATTCATCCTATAACGATTTCACATTATCAGATAAGTTTACGGTCCTAATTATAATAATACTCGACAATATTACAAATTATTGTGTAAAGAAAACTCTATAATGTTACCTTTTCAACCTCAAGTCCTACCCAACTTTTCGAACAGATATCGCATATAGATCATTACATGTACTTATTCTGTTGGTGAAGATCTTACCTGTTCTTTTTAAATTCTATATATATGTACATTCTGAAGCCCGCTGTTGAACAACTGCAATGTCACGCGGCTGTTATTGCCATAATATAGTGTATGCTGACGAATAGATCAGATGCACATTTAAAATTCTACGTTTTATCTCGAATGCATTGGCCTTGCATGTCTATTAAATTAAATTTCTAAGGATGAAAGTTGAAAGTCTTGTCGCGATACATTGGTATAGAAAATGTTCAAAATGAAGTAACGGTAGTAAGCATTGATAAATTCTACAAAGAAATGTGATAAGTAAGTTATATTCTTTTCAGGTACCGAAAATCCACCAATGGTAATGGACAAAGCAGATATCAATTATAAATATAAAAATGGGGAAAGTCTGCTTCATGCTGCATGTCTACAAGGAGGCCTTAAAATGGTCAAATTTGTACAGTCAACGAATCCATTGCTAGTCCGTCAGTTTGATAGCAAAGGTCGAAGTGTCTGCCATTCTGCGGCAGCAGGAGGAAGTGTAGACGTTCTGAACTTTCTTGTTCAAGAAGGTGCAGATCCTTTGTGTACAGATGTTGATGGATTAAACATTCTACAATATGCATGCTTGGAGGGCAACAAAGAGATGGCTTTTCATTTGATGGATAATTATTCAGTCATGTTATACAATGTAGGAAAGGGGGTTTATACTGTTTCTCATTGTGCTGCATATGGGGGTAGTATTGCTATTTTCAAAAGGGTCTTTAAGTTAATGAATGTTTCTTGTCGAGCAGATAGTAGCAAGTGTTATGACGAAACAGAATCACATCATGAAAAACATGCTAGTCTAAGGGTACGAACAAAAGCTGGAGAAACATTACTACACATGGCATGTCTGAATGGTAAACTAGAAATGACACAGTACTTGATAGCGAAATATCCTGATATGGTCAATGAGGTTAACCAACATAAAGCATCATTGGCCCATTATGCGGCTGAAGGCGGTAACATCTCTGTCTTACAATATCTTATTGATCATGGCCTAGATCCATGGTGTAGAACAGATACACAACAAACATTACTACACATGTCATGCATTAGCGGTCAGTTAGAAATAACCGAATATTTGCTAGAAAAATATACCGATATGATCAATGAGGTTGACAATGAAAAACGGACACCAGCTCATTATGCTGCTTACATCGGTGATGTCTCTGTCGTACAACCCATGACTGACCAAGTCGTAGATCTGTCGTGTGGATCTGCTGCACAACAAATATTAACATACAGTTCATGCACAAAGAGCCACTTGAAAATTATTACATACATGATAAAGAAAAATCCATATGTCATCAATGGTGTAGACAGCTGTAACGAAACACCAGCCCATTATGCTGCTAAGACAGGTACCATCCCAGTCCTTCAATATCTGATTGATAAAGGCCTGAATCCATGGTGTAGAACAGATACACAAGAAACACTGCTGCACAAAGCATGCATTGCTGGCCAGTTAGAGATGACACAGTACCTGCTTGAAAAATACCCAGACATGATTAAGGAGGTTGACAATTGTGAAAGAACACCAGGTCATTATGCAGCTCAGAGCAGAAACATCCGGGTCTTACAATACCTAATTGATCAAGGCCTTGATCCATGGTGTAGAACAACCTCACAAGAAACATTACTCCACCTGTCATGCATTGCCGGGCGATTAGAAAT
This sequence comes from Potamilus streckersoni, assembly GCA_016746295.1. Classification (NCBI taxonomy): domain Eukaryota; kingdom Metazoa; phylum Mollusca; class Bivalvia; order Unionida; family Unionidae; genus Potamilus; species Potamilus streckersoni. The sequence continues at coordinate 64,513 of JAEAOA010001284.1, read as the reverse complement.
GACCCAGTACTTGGTGGAGAAATATTCTGATATGATCAAAGAAGTTGACAAGCGTAATGAATCACCAGGTCATTATGCTGTTCAGAACAGTAACGTCGACGTTTTACAGTACCTAATTGTTCAAGGACTGGATCCATGGTGTAGAACAAAAATACAAGAAACCTTGTTCCACGTGTCATCAATTAGTGGCCAGTTAGAAATGAGTAAATACTTGGTAGAGAAATACCCTGATATGATCAATCACGTCGACAGTTACCATGAAACACCAGGTCATTATGCTGCGTATGGTGGCAATATCTCGGTCTTACAATGCCTAATCGATCAAGGTTTGGATCCAAGTTGTATATCAGTACATCAACAAACATTGCTCCACCAATCATGCTTTGCCGGTCAGCTAGCAATGAGCAAATACTTGATAGAAAACTATCCTGAGATGATCAATGAGGTTGACAGTTCTAACGAAACACCAGCTCATAGTGCCGCTTACGGTGGCAATGTATCCATTTTGCAATACCTAATTGATCAAGGCCTAAATCCATGGAGTGAATCTGTACAGCGACAAACATTACTGCATCATTCATGTGTTAGTGGTCAGTTAGAAATGAGTAAATACTTGATTGAAAAGTATCCTGATATGATCTACCAAGTTGACAATGATAAAGAAACATCAGCTCATTATGCTTCTCAAAGCGATAATGTCTCCGTCTTACAATACCTGATTGATAAAGGTCTGGATCCACTGTGTAGAACAGCTACACAAGAAACATTACTCCACATGGCATGCTTTGCCGGTCAGTTAGAAATGACCCAGTACTTGGTTGAAAAATATCCTGATATGATCTATCAAGTTGACAAATATAAACATACACCAACTCATTGCGCTTCTCACAGCGGTAATGTCTCTGTTTTAAAATATCTGATTGATAAAGGCCTGGATCCACAATGTAAAACAGCTACACAAGAAACATTGCTGCACAATGCATGCTTTGCCGGTCAGTTAGAAATGACGCAGTACTTGGTTGAACAATATCCTGATATGATCTACCAAGTTGACAATGAAAAAGGCACATCAGCTCACGATGCAACCTTAAGCGGTAATGTTTGCGTCTTACAATACCTGATTGATAAAGGCCTGGATCCACTGTGTAGAACAGCTACACAAGAAACATTTCTCCACAAAGCAGCCAAATCAGGTCAGTTAGAAATGACGCAGTACTTGGTTGAAAAATATCCTGAAATGATCTGCCAATTTGACAATTATAAACATACACCAGCTCATTGTGCTGCTCAGAGCGGTAATGTCTCTGTTTTAAAATATCTGATTGATAAAGGCCTGAATCCACAATGTAAGACAGCTACACAAGAAACATTGCTGCACAAGGCATGCTTTGCCGGTCAGTTAGAAATGACCCAGTACTTGGCTGAAAAATATCCTGATATGATCTACCAAGTTTTCAATTATAAACATACGCCAACTCATTGCGCTGCTCACAGCGGTAATGTCTCCGTCTTACAATACCTGACTGACAAAGGTTTGGATCCATGGTGTAGAACAGCTAGACAAGAAACATTGCTCCACAAAGCATGCATTGCCGGTCACTTAGAAATGACCCAGTACTTGGTTAAAAAATATCCTGATATGATCTACCATGTTGGCAATGACAAAGACACACCAGCTCATTGTGCTGCTCAGAGCGGTAATGTCTCTGTTTTAAAATATCTGATTGATAAGGGTCTGGATCCACGGAGTAGAACAGCTACACAAGAAACATTACTCCACATGGCATGCTTTGCCGGTCAGTTAGAAATGACCCAGTACTTGGTTGAAAAATATCCTGATATGATCTATCAAGTTGACAAATATAAACATACACCAACTCATTGCGCTTCTCACAGCGGTAATGCCTCTGTTTCAAAATATCTGATTGATAAAGGCCTGGATCCACAATGTAAAACAGCTACACAAGAAACATTGCTGCACAATGCATGCTTTGCCGGTCAGTTAGAAATGACGCAGTACTTGGTTGAACAATATCCTGATATGATCTACCAAGTTGACAATGAAAAAGGCACATCAGCTCACGATGCAGCCTTAAGCGGTAATGTTTGCGTCTTACAATACCTGCTTGATAAAGGCCTGGATCCACTGTGTAGAACAGCTACACAAGAAACATTGCTGCACAAAGCAGCCAAATCAGGTCAGTTAGAAATGACGCAGTACTTGGTTGAAAAATATCCTGAAATGATCTGCCAATTTGACAATTATAAACATACACCAGCTCATTGTGCTGCTCAGAGCGGTAATGTCTCTGTTTTAAAATATCTGATTGATAAAGGCCTGAATCCACAATGTAAGACAGCTACACAAGAAACATTGCTGCACAAGGCATGCTTTGCCGGTCAGTTAGAAATGACCCAGTACTTGGCTGAAAAATATCCTGATATGATCTACCAAGTTTTCAATTATAAACATACGCCAACTCATTGCGCTGCTCACAGCGGTAATGTCTCCGTCTTACAATACCTGACTGACAAAGGTTTGGATCCATGGTGTAGAACAGCTAGACAAGAAACATTGCTCCACAAAGCATGCATTGCCGGTCACTTAGAAATGACCCAGTACTTGGTTAAAAAATATCCTGATATGATCTACCATGTTGGCAATGACAAAGACACACCAGCTCATTGTGCTGCTCAGAGCGGTAATGTCTCTGTTTTAAAATATCTGATTGATAAGGGTCTGGATCCACGGAGTAGAACAGCTACACAAGAAACATTACTCCACATGGCATGCTTTGCCGGTCAGTTAGAAATGACCCAGTACTTGGTTGAAAAATATCCTGATATGATCTATCAAGTTGACAAATATAAACATACACCAACTCATTGCGCTTCTCACAGCGGTAATGTCTCTGTTTCAAAATATCTGATTGATAAAGGCCTGGATCCACAATGTAAAACAGCTACACAAGAAACATTGCTGCACAATGCATGCTTTGCCGGTCAGTTAGAAATGACGCAGTACTTGGTTGAACAATATCCTGATATGATCTACCAAGTTGACAATGAAAAAGGCACATCAGCTCACGATGCAGCCTTAAGCGGTAATGTTTGCGTCTTACAATACCTGCTTGATAAAGGCCTGGATCCACTGTGTAGAACAGCTACACAAGAAACATTGCTGCACAAAGCAGCCAAATCAGGTCAGTTAGAAATGACGCAGTACTTGGTTGAAAAATATCCTGAAATGATCTGCCAATTTGACAATTATAAACATACACCAGCTCATTGTGCTGCTCAGAGCGGTAATGTCTCTGTTTTAAAATATCTGATTGATAAAGGCCTGAATCCACAATGTAAGACAGCTACACAAGAAACATTGTTGCACAAGGCATGCTTTGCCGGTCAGTTAGAAATGACCCAGTACTTGGTTGAAAAATATCCTGATATGATCTACCATGTTGGCAATAATAAAGACACACCAGGTCATTGTGCTGCTCAGAGCGGTAATGTCTCTGTTTTAAAATATCTGATTGATAAAGGTCTGGACCCAAGGTGTAGAACAGCTACACAAGAAACATTGCTCTACAGGGCATGCATTGCCGGTCAGTTAGAAATGACCCAGTACTTGGTTGAAAAATATCCTGATATGATCTACCAAGTTTACAATTATAAACATACGCCAACTCATTGCGCTGCTCACAGCGGTAATGTCTCCGTCTTACAATACCTGACTGACAAAGGTTTGGATCCTAGGTGTAGAACAGCTACACAAGAAACATTGCTCCACAAAGCATGCTTTGCCAGTCACTTAGAAATGACTCAGTACTTGGTTGAAAAATATCCTGATATGATCTACCAAGTTGACACTTATAAACGTACACCAGCTCACGATGCAGCCTTTAGCGGTAATGTTTGCGTCTTACAATACCTGATTGATAAAGGTCTTGATCCACTGTGTAGAACAGCTACACAGGAAACATTGCTCTATAGGGCATGCATTGCCGGTCAGTTAGAAATGACCCAGTACTTGGTTGAAAAATATCCTGACATGATCTACCAAGTTGACAATGATAAAGTTAGTCCAACTCATTGCGCTTCTCACAGCGGTAATGTCTCCGTTTTACAATACCTGATTGATAAAGGCCTGGATCCACGGAGTAGAACAGCTACACAAGAAACATTGCTGCACAAGGCATGCTTTGCCGGTCAGTTAGAAATGACGCAGTGCTTGGTTGAACAATATCCTGATATGATCTACCAAGTTGACAATTATAAACATACACCAGCTCACGATGCAGCCTTAAGCGGTAATGTTTACGTCTTACAATACCTGATTGATAAAGGCCTGAATCCACGGTGTAGAACAGCTACACAAGAAACATTGCTGCACAAGGCAGTCAAATCAGGTCAGTTAGAAATGACGCAGTACTTGGTTGAAAAATATCCTGAAATGATCTGCCAATTTGATAATCATAACCATACACCAGCTCATTTTGCTTTTCGGAACGGTAATGACTCCGTCTTACAATACCTGATTAACAAAGGCCAGAAACCGTAGTGTAGTACAGGTACACAATTAACATTGCTCCACAAGACATGTATTTCCGGTCAGTTAGACCCAGTTACCTGGTTGCAAAATATCCTGGTATGATCTGCGAAGTTGACAATTATAAAGATAAACATTCAAATAAATAATAATAAACATTATATATATATATATATATATATATATATATATATATATATATATATATATATATATATATATATATATATATATAATGTATATATATAGTGACCATTATCATAGTCATCGTCAGTTGATTTTATATTGAACATATCTCTGTTCAGTAGTTTGAACATATCAACGTTTTATTACTCTTTAGTAAATAGGGTTTGAGAATCTTACCCAACGGCAAAAGATAGCTAATGTTAGCAATACCGATATACAGGGTTATCAATGTAATAACCTTCCACATTAGTGACTTGTAAAAAAATATAATAAGGAACATCTTGTAAGAAATATGCCATTTAAAACCATATGGACCTTCTAGTTCTTCATCTATTGGGATGACAAGAGTATGCCTCCCTAAGCTAAATGACACCGGTACATTTTTAATAATGTTAAAATGATATCCGTGGATGAATAAATCTTCGGTTGGCGGGGAATTGGGGTGGTGGAGTAAGGGCGTCATTACACCATGAGTGTCACTGAGTGATCTTACACCATCACAAACGTCTGCTTTTGGTGTCATCAAGTCATTATTTACAATGTCTGGAGATGTTATGTTTTTTTCATCATGTTGGTATCGGTAATGCACCCCTGCATACAGGTCTGTTTCATTATACAAAATATCTACGATAGGATAACTGCAATAAGAATATTAAATATTTAGCAAGACGACAGAAAAAAATATGAATAAATTTACTTATTTAATGTAAACTCTAAAGGTGATTAGAGGCTTTTTTCTATTTCATACATTTAAAAGAATGGATATCATTTTACCGATAGTGCTTATTATTATTATTATTTTTATTATTATTATTATTATTATTATTACTATTATTATTATTATTATTATTATTATTATTATTATTATTATTATTATTATTATTATTATTATTACTATTATTATTATTATCATTATTATTATTATTATTATTATTATTATTATTATTATTATTATTATTATTATTATTATTATTATTATTATTATTAATAATAGTTTGACTAGAGCTGTCTTGATCATATAGTTTATATAACACCAATGATCAAGGATAGTTTGTGATGGGGGAAATCACGTATTTACATATTTTTACGCTACATTTAATATGTAAATAATTGTTTTTATCTTGTGCTAAGCCATTAAACATTGAAGTTTTCAGGCGATATAACTGCGACAACTAACTGGCTTCAAACGTAATACATTAACTGTTTAGCATTTAAGATTATAAAGTAGACGTCTGAGTTATTTTTAAACGCTTGCGCTGTCCTGTAGTATGGCTGCCTTGCATGCATACAAACCTAATTTAAATCTAATAATGGGCATATACTTTCTCTTTAATTCCGTTTCATATGCTAATTTTCTTGAATTATGAAATAATTATGTCATTACTGATATTTTATTTGCAAATATACACAAAACACAGAGGAACATTAACAGAAAACCGCTACAATTATCGCGGAATACAAAATGGAATCTTCTACTTCAGTTTGTTATACATATTCTTCACACCTTTCGATTATATATATATATATACATATATATATATATATATATATATATATATATATATATATATATATATATATATATATATATATATATATTGCAAAATTGATTTTACATATTATTTTATCATGTCTGTTGAGACGGTAATCATGAATGCACGGATTAATTCATATGAATAGTAATATAAAGTTATAAGGGTAGATAATTTAATGTTTTGGATCAAGCTGAATATTATCTGATGCTTGTTTGAACAGTGTAACATATTCTTTCATAAACGTACCACGCTTATTTAGAGATTAAAGGAAATGTTTGATACATTTGATATAAATTTGACAATGTCACTGAATTATTTAAATTGTTCAGACACAAAGAGAATTATTATTTTCCTTTAAATATGTATGTATGCATCTATGCATTCCATGAATTCGATTAGTTGTACGTTCATAGGAACGTATGTATGCACATACGTATGCACACACGCAGCATGTACGTATGTATGTATGTATGTATGTATGTATGTATGTATGTATGTATGTATGTATGTATGTATGTATGTATGTATGTATGTATGTATGTATGTATGTATGTATGTATGTATGTATGTATGTATGTATGTATGTATGTATGTAAGCATTACATGTCTTGGATTAAGTGCATCAAATATGCCATTCAATATTATGCACAAAGATTTTAAGCTACATAGGTTTTGGTAATTAAACAATTTGTCGTAATAGTTTGAAAAATTTTGAAGCTTTCAATATTTTTTAAAATTCCATTTTCGTTTTTGATTTATTCCTAACAAAACGTAGTAGTTTACATCATTGAATTTGTGCTGAAGATTAAAGGCTTTTGTAATATGAACTGTAATAAACTGTATATTTTTATTATGTTATATCTTTGTCCTACATTTGATTTATTCCTAACAAAACGTAGTAATTTACATCATTGAATTGGTGCTGAAGATTAGACGCTTTTGTAATATGAACTGTAATAAACTGTATATTATCATTATGTTATATCTTTGTCCTACATTTGATAATTTATTTACGCATAATATGCAGTAAACACATTTTAGGAGGCAACGTAAATCAGTAAACTGGATCCAAATCCTCTTTATACTTTACATCATTTAAAGTCATAAATGCATATCAACAATAACACACACAGCAGCAGAGAGGCCGAACCCTACAAAGTTGTAGAGAGCTTATTTTTGAAAACTGAAGGTTCCTGCAATGATGAAAAATGCCGTCGATAACGTTTAAGCCAAACATTTCTCTAATTGAAAAAATTATTTTTCGACCTTTTCATTTTCATATGCTAGTCATTACGCGTTAGGCGTTCAGCCTCTCTGCTGCTATAAATTATACAGCCAGTATAAATAATATCAATAATGATTGGATAACCACATCGAGAGCGACTAGAGGCAATTAAGAAATATATACCCGTCCGCGATTCTGTCAAAAAAAGCTACAAGAACGTCAAAAGTCTCAGGTGGAATTTTCAGATGGTGCAGAACAGTTGTTTAAACCTATTGTCTAACCAACAAAGAAAATCGTTACAGCAGCTGAGGCAACACAGAAAGCTCTTGAAACATTGCCTGTTGATAGTGCTCGACATATTCAAGCACCACAACCACAACCACAACCACACCACAACCAGAACTTAAAAGACCAATATCAAATATAATAGATAAATTTACGCCTGAAGGCATTGCTGCTATCAGGAATCCAAAACAATTATTTGATATTGCCGTGTTTAAATATCATGAAAGACAAAAATATGTAAAACCAGAATATGTTAACTCTCTTATCTCTTAGCTCTGTCTGTTGGCTCAAGGATGTATATCGCATCGCTACCGGTATTTTAAAAATCAGATCTAATGAAGATATTATAATTTTTAACAAATTTGATGAAGCTGTAAATAGATATATAGAAGAGTTTGAACAAGGCAAATAATCAGTGATTAGATACAATTAGTGTTAAAGTCACTTAATAATAAAATGATCGTGCATGGTGCTCAACGTGGACCAACAATGGTCAGGGTAATAAACTCTGATTACCTGTGTACAAAACAACATACGGAGATGGACTAGGTATTGCAGTTCTGACTGTTTAGAAGAATAGTCCCAAAAGCAATACCGATTGCAAAGCAACTAGGAATGAAAGTTATTGATGTTGTTCGTGAAAAAGATATAGTGCTGTTGGTAATAGTGCAAGCAAAACATTCTCAGCAATCAAGGATTGAATAGCACGATTAATACGCTGACCGCAAGCTATTCGACCTCAACCAGTGAAATTGGCCAGCATTGAAGTAATGCCTGCAAGTGTAAGTAAAATAATAAATCAAGCCGATAATCAAAAGCTAGTGGAGTTGGCTGATGTACCATTGTCGGAAAAGGGAAAAATATAACCGCTAGTCTGATAGCAGGAAGTGGTCTTTGTGTTAGACGAAGATGATAATAATAATGATGGTTAAAGGCATATCTGATCCCGCATTTGACATGGATGCACCGGTTCGTAAAGATGAGTTTGTACGCGATTATCAGTATTATTCTTATGACGCACGAATTCCACATCAGCGTGGACGAATCGAAATATAGTTCAGGATACAAGTAGATAGTTCTTACCCACTGAAGCATTTATTGAAGTCGAAGGTGAAATTTTAAAAATAGATGATACTGCATACGCCGCTGAGGCTAGAACTGGTTTTGTTAATAATGGAGTTATGTCGTTATTTGATATCGCTACGTATATGAATGACAGAATAAAATATTGAATCAATTCAGAAAGACGTCGAGGTTGTTACAACGATACTAGGATTTGCAAGATACAGCGATGGATATTCAGCTGGTTCATCCAGGTTGTGCGTTCGGTTCCCGGTCGAGTCATACCAAAGACTTACAAAAATGGTACTAACAGCTGCCTCGCTTGACGCTCAGCATTAAAAGGTTAGTGTTAAGACTGGTTGGCCTAGTGTCAGGATAATGTGACTGGGTGGGACATCATGCTACATGCCTGCGGCATTGTGCCCCAGTGCTAGACATTCTATAAAACCTCCATACTGCAGACATTGTAGCGATGAGACTGAAAAATTGTTAAAAGCTACATTAAACATCATAATCACATCACATCTGCTGGTCCATCAATGAGGTTTGCAAAGGATACAACTGAATATCGTGACAATAGACAACATAATTTAGTACAAACGCCACGAAATACTGCAACCGATCAACAAATAGCTGAAGCGATAGACCGGCCTTGCTGCTGATTTTCTGTT
>JAEAOA010001284.1:0-50000 GCA_016746295.1 Potamilus streckersoni | reverse complement strand
CACATTTATAAGCCGATGAAATGCTTATTTATAGGATGGAACAAAACTAGGTACCATTGTCAGCTATACTGATGGTGAGTCACCGCAGATTACTCATTTAAGATCTTCGATGATAGCGTAAGTTTCTATATATCTATTATCGATGATAAACAGATTTCCTCGTTACGCAGTCAGAGTTGCTACGGATTCATTTTATATGCGTAAAATATATAAGGATTTATTAAAACCGCTACTCGGTAATTGTGAAGGGGAACATGGAGGATAAAACAAGAAAATATACTTAGTTATTCTGAATCTGCCGATGTTGAAATTGCGGAGACATAGTACAAAATTAATCAAGTATTAAAATCATCTACATTATCCTTGTATGATCCTGTGGCTAGACATAAGACTGTTTATCTTAATGGGTGTGGAGGTTCAGGTAAAACAACTCGTGCGATAAGCTAATTTATGAGTAATATTTCAGATATGATTTTTGACACCGACGCACAAACTCGCTAGGGAAAAAAAGAACGAGGTTTAAATCGTGTACATATCATAGTTTCTTTAGATGGTGTGGATATGCATGGTCTCTATCACGAATGGGTGAAAAATTTATTCCTAAAATTATTATCTGGAACGAGATATGTACTGTGTCGCTAGAGGTATTAAAAATATTTTTTGACTGGCTGTTACCAAAGAATACTGCTGTGATTATGTGTGTGGCGATCATGGTCAACCACCACCCATTACCGGATCGTCTCTACATGAGTGGCTGAATACGTTTAGCGATTATTGCGAATAAATATCTGATGACCATAGAGCTATTGATGAATCGTTGAAAGAGTTTAAAAAGTTAATATAGAAACAACAAGATAAAATGCAATGTGAGATAATGCGTAAAGTAATTCCAGATACGTCTATGAATAATTTTTGGACCTTATGAAAACCTGTTGATTTGATAGTTGCGAGTAGAAAAATAATTCGTGATGAACTGCAGGAGAAATTATGTGCGTTACATAAAGAAAAATTTCCAAAGTTACCTGTACCGCTGTTTTATCGATCAGCAGATTTTAGACAACAAAATGTTGAATTTGAGATTCCAGGTGAAGACACTGAAAAAGTCTGAATACAAAATCTTGTGTTAAATGATATTGTATTAGTCGTTGTTGATGTTGTTGAGAGCGCGTTAAACATGAATAAATCACCGTGGATATTAGGATACGCTATAACTATTCACTCGTCGCAGGGATTAACTATCACTGATACTAGTATCTGGATTGTCGGTGATCGCATTAAGTGGTCAAATTTAGTTTATCTTGCAGTGTCTCGAGTCAGAGGAATATCTTAACAAAATAGGGTTATCATGGATTGCGTAATAACCGAAGAAATCACTAGCAAAGTCGATATCAATAAAAAAAATTAGCCAGCTATAAGGAATGTGAAAAAAATAATCGCGATTTTTATATAGATGCTGAATTTATTATGACGCTAAAACAGCGACAAAATAATCATGCAACGCAGTAATGTTGTGACAGTATTCGAGCAATAACCCAAGACAATTTACCGTTGATAGAATAGTTAGTAGTCTTGGTCACACACGCGAAAATGTGATGCTGACCTGTCTTGAGTTAATCGACGTCGTGGAGATAGTTTATAAAAGTATTATTGGTGGTAATTGCGTATCGCAGGAATTATTTGTAATTGTTCGCGTACGAATCCACGATGAAAAGCACTTGAATCTAATCTGTAGATTGCAGGTCTACATGTGGACCTTGCCAAGCTGGAAATTGTGTGTGTGGTCACACTCTAAATATGATCATTTGCTCTTTTTCTGCTTCCTTCGAGTTCGCCAGATTCATATAAATATCTAACTGTAACATTACCAAGTACTGTTTGAGAAAATGATTCACGTTTTATCGGTATATATTTTTTGTGATCGCATTAGACGGTTTCATAGAAGTTTCACGAGTAATTTCCTTATTCAATTCAGTTATCACACTCGATAACATCGCAACCGTTCATGAGATTTTGTATCTATGCATATTTCCTTTGCATATTGATACCCGAATAACCTCTCAGCAAGAATTCGATTATATCGTACAACGATTGCCTGATCACGATGAATTTCCATGTGTCCCCGTCTGATTCTAACCTTATGCTTATTCATTAAGGACGATACTGCACCAAGAAATTCCTTGCCATGATCAACCTGTAGTAGTTTGGCCATCGTAAGGGTCTTCACTGACAAATTTGTTCAAGCGCTGATGTAACTTCAGTTGCTGTTTTTGTTGATAGCGGCTCCGCTTATTTATATCTACTCGCAACGTCAACGACAGTAAACGCGTATCTGTATGTGTATTATTCCTAAATAATTTTAATGCCGTGCGGTAAGAACAAGATATCCGCTCGATGAACTTCATTAGGAATACTGATATCGAAATGTGCGTGTTGAAATTTTTTAGGTGGACTTAGAACGATTTGCCATATTGCCTGTCGTGCTAACCACGCTGCAGCAATATCACGTGAATCTTTTGCTGAGTCAGCAAGTTTGCTAATGGCTGTTTTACTTCTCCAATACGCTCTCGGAGAATAATAAACAGATTCCATTAAAATAATCAGTTTCTTAATTACCATCCCCTAGCATTATTTTACCTTTCATAGCAGATTTTACTAGGATGCTAGCGAGTTTTTCTTTCAGAGATTTATTAGGTATATAATTTAACGCATGAATCAATTTCACATCTGCGAGATGCCTTTGTTGCAAATCTGGACTTTTATGCGCAACATCATGAATATTACACGCTTGATCAATCTTGTTTACTAGAATCTCTCCAGGATTTGGTTGATCTTGGTTATCGAATTCGATATCGAGAGGAGTTCAAGGACCACAATAATTATATTCTTGAAGATGTTTTTCACCAGGATATTTTTCCCCTGGAGCTCCTGGCAATTTTTCTAATGAAGCAGCGATATCACCACCATGAGGTATTTGCGATGCGGAAATAAATTTGTATTTTTGTACCACATTTTACACGCTTACCTGTAAGTGTGCGTCTCTTATTTTTTATTCTTATCGTTGTCAATCCAACGGTGAGAGATGTTACTCTACATCGAACGCAATATAAACTCTTATCATTATTATATGGATATAATTGACTTTTCAGCGACACGAAAGCAAGAGCCAGTAAATTACCATCCACCGTTAATAAATTCGATCAGAATGATTATAATAGGTATATCTGATAATGAAATGACTGAAGTGGGATAAATTGTATTTAGTAGCGCCATCTGTAGATGAAAAAAGATGCTATGAAGTACTTAAAGATATTAATAAAAATGCAAAAACCGTTAAATGAAGACAGTGAAGTCATCGACTTTATTTCTGACATTGATGAATCGCCATCTGCAGATGATCCGGATGGAAGTATTAATAATTTAGTGGTATACAATGATGTCATGCTGGACAAACAATCCAATCCAGCTAGGATATTTTTCAGAGGCAGATATAAAACTACAGACCTGATTTAAGTTACACAGCGTTATGCACAAATTCAAAAAGTGATCAGGGATGACTGTAACATGTTAGTTGTGTTCAACGGAGTTGATAATCATACACTGCAAAATATTTATTATACTTGATGTTCTCTGGACATGGATATGAACAAATTTAAACATTTCTTTTCAAAAGCACAAACTACCCCCTTTGGTTTTGTAGCAATATATTTACATGATCCGAGGTCAAGATCTCTTAACGGACTTGATATAAACGTACCAATATGTTAATACAGGGTCAGCATACGATCTTAGATACGTTTATTTGCACTGGAAAACTGGAAATGCTGACTGCAATAATCAACAAAATATCAGATGCATTTATGTACTATTCAAAAAGTGTAGGTAATAACCAACTTGATATTGGAAGTTTCAGATATTAAGGTACAATACAAACAATTAAAGATGGTTAGTCTTATATATATATATATATATATATATATATATATATATATATATATATATATATATATATATATATATATAATTATATATATATATAATTATATATAAATTACATATTTGCATATATATATTTGCATTACAAATTTTTCCAATGATATGTAAATGGTATCCATTCATGTCACACAGAGAGAGAGAGAGAGAGAGAGAGAGAGAGAGAGAGAGAGAGAGAGAGAGAGAGAGAGAGAGAGAGAGAGAGAGAGAGAGAGAGAGAGAGAGAGAGAGAGAGAGAGAACAATAATTTTGTCTGTTATCATTGACTGCCGTATCTAAAAGGTCAAACTCATAATAATATGGATGTATACGATTGCAATAAACAAGTCAGGGTAGGGTACAATGCAGGTCACAATGACCAACCTTTGTAACGAGAGCATAGCACTCTTTAAGATGCATACGTTACCAATTTTAATGAATCTAGTTATAGCGTTATACAAACAGGGGGAGACTAGCCTTTGGTGTTAATATGATTGAACCTTACAGACTGGTAGTGGATTTCTTCAGAGATGATGGGTGCCGCTCTTCTCTTCTGTCAGTCCCGTGTACCAAACATTTTGTTTTAAAAAAGCACCAGAACATACTGTTTTTTATGTTTATTTTCATACCATACATTCAAGACTTAACGTCATCACGAGTCTATAAACTGGCGTGCGCAAAATGACAATTTCTTTCCTAATTCGACAGACTATAACCTCAAGGCACTCTTCTTTGGGTTACAATCCTTCATTTAACTAAATATAAGTCTGAGACATAGAGCTCTAGACAACTTGTGAAATTCTTAAATTGATGAATAACAGTGAATTCCATAAAAATTAAAATGCTACCTCAAAAAGATTTGCACCGACGAAAACATTTTTTCTTCAAATTTCCTAAGGATTTAGCATTTGGCAGTAGAAAAACTACTGGCGATGCCTTAGTACTGATTGGTTTGAAAACGAGGAAAATCAAACCACTTTAGGGTCGATTTCGTGTTATGTTTGTACGAAATAGTTGATATATGAATTTTAATTGGGAGTAGAAAACATATATAATGATAGAACGAGACTAGGAATACCAACTATTTGTTTAGTGTTTATCTACATCGAGACAGGAAACTTGAGACATTATATCAAGTTTTATGAAATTAGTGACTTGCCAATGTGGTATCCAGCAAAAAAAAACAATGTCCATAAACTTTAAAGGATGATAGAATATAGTTATTAATGTGTTACGAGTCACTGCTTTTAAAATGAGTAACATAAAAGAGTGAAAGCAACAAGGTATGTAAACTTCAACAAATAATTATTTCACTAGAATACAAAATGAAAAAAAACCCTTCTATATTGCAAATTAAATCCCAAAATAATCCAAGAATTATAGACACAAGTCCTAATAAATGAATAAATTTTGGGGGAAATCCAAATTGATTCCATCCTCTTAAGTTTTGGCTTTGTTTTGCCGTTATCAATGTTTGTACGTAAAGCTGTCAGTGGAACGATAATATACAAGAACGTTTTTGGAACACAGTGAGCTAATAATCTATGTCAGCAGTAAGTTGAGAAGTATTAGTATTGTGGTGAATATGGAAATAAGTGATAATCAAATAAATCATTATATCACTATAAAATAACAGATACATTGAGATAAATAATGTAGCTTGGATCGAAGGTTGTAAGATAGAAAGCCAAGACAAAACACATTTTGGAGGAGGGAAATAAATTTTAGGGAAGCTTACAATACACATAAATTCTACAAAAGTAACTTAAAAGTAAAGGCAACAATATAGGCAACATTATAACTAATAAGGACACAGAGCGAATAGAACCCATTTAATTCTAAATGCTGCCTAGCTACTCATCTTAAGTTGTTCAATTCGTATTAAGTAAATGACAATATAGGATTCATATTTTTGAGAGGTCCCATTGATTTACGTTTTAAGACCGTAAAAAAAGAGGGAAAAAAAACATGGTTACCGTTTAAACATTAACCAATAAGAAAACTAATAACCACCGTATTTCGCGTGCCAGTGATAAAATACAGATCAAGTGATTCGGATACTAACATTGTATAAAAAAAGTACATGTCGACGTTCTGATACGTAAGAACCTTAACGATAATAATCTGAAAATCATTAAAACATAATGAAAACAAGTAGTCAATAAGCATTTCTTATTTGATCATGGTGTTGTTGAAAGAGGAAATAAAGAGTTAGGAAAATGATAGACGAAACAAGAAACAATCTTAGATGAAAAAGTCCTTGTGCATCAGAGCCGTTACCAAATGAGATGAAATACGTGTAAGCCCACCAGCAATTCATGAAAAACGTGCAACATTCTGTGCCAAGGATAAATATATATCTATGAATTTGACTGTGCGGTGGAGAAAATTAATAAACTTTAAAAGACTACAGTCATTTGCAATCACAGTTAGATAAATAAAAGAGTAATGAAATTGAAAATAAAACGATAAAGGGATTAGACGTTTCTTGAGTGATTTCACAGGCAGTAAAGATACGTAACTGTTAACACTACCACATTATCACTGTTACAAAAGAAGAATGTTTAATAGAAGCAAGCAAACATATAGACGACAAAACGACTAAAAATGGAAATATGAATGAAATTATGACTGGTGTATGGAAACGATTTATTTACTTACTTAAAAGACGAACTCAAAATAATAAACGATTAGACTTTATGAACATGCAAAAAACCAGCACACTGCTGAAATATCAAAGTCAAAAACAGATACCAAAGGATAAGTTGAACTGATAAACAATATCAGTAATGTACATAGTGATATTTATCAATTAATTCAAAGGATGGAACAAAATGATTTTTAAAAGATGATATTGAGTAAAACTTAAAAATAAAAATTATGTGATTAAAACTTAGCTGTTCACTAAAATTGTGGAAATATACCTCATTATCTCTCCGATCAATATCTCAGATCGCAAATTACTTTTGGAAGTTTTACGAAATATTGTTCAAATTAGTCGATCCATAGAAGGGATTATAAAATGCCTCGGTCATACACCTTATCTCATTAATGAATTGGAAAATGATTTATTTATCTATGCTCTGTCAAAGAATGCACGAAATGAGAATAATGAAGAATTATAAGGCGAAATAACTTATATCACAAACTGATGTTCTTTACATTATCTTTAGACATAGAGTTAGAAATAAATTAAGGCCCTGAAAACGATTACGTTGTAAGATTTAACCTTGAAGTGAACAAGTTGTGCAAACTCAAATTTTTGTATTCATTGGGTTTGATTATTGTGTTAAAAAACTACATTTCAGTTAAAACATTCTCGTAATACTATTTAGAAGAATACTAGCTTTTACATCTTAGATCAAAATGTTAATCTCCAACGCCTATAGCACTTATCGACCATACAAAGAGTATCCCGAATTATTACCATTAGAGTTAGAAGTAAAGGGAAACAGCGTTAGTAATCATCCTTGGTGTAGTAGCTAACCGTTTAGCATTCACAGAAAGTAATTATCTGTTTTAACTTGGTTGTTCCTAAACCAGCAAAAAAGGCTTGAAAAAAAAGACAAATCTGTAACAAAGAACGAGCGCGGGTTTTGGATTAGTGAGGAGACAAAGACCAGTGACGGAAATGTAATTTTTTACTTCATATATAAAATATCAAATTTAATTTGTTTATAAGTTTTGTTAAACAAAATATATCTACAAATAGTATATGCATGCACTAAGTGCTATTGTCTCCTATTAAATAAGTAATTTAGAAGTTTTCCGCATGGTTAGCTATTTCACAATACACAATATATTGTGCACATAACAAACACGGGTTCTAATATTATTGCATTAACAAAACATACATAGTGAAAAAATTATTATATTCCTTAGATTAGATGGAAACTAAATAATGCGCAAGAAAATACATGATATATGTCTATCTTTTTTCACAGCATATGAAACTAAATTTAAAAGTGGTGACAATTGACATTTGTGTTTTGTTTTAATCCGTGTATGCATTCGATTCGTGTGTTTAATTGTTTTCTATTATGTTGCCTCCAATAAAATAATTCTTATTATTCTGCCTATACTTTTTTGACTTAAACCTAGACATAATAACTTTCGGTAAGCCATATAAAGACTTTAGTGTGAATGAAACAGTTTGGATACATTTTGTATAATTGAGACTATTTGCCAAGAAACATTACATTTTAATTTTGCAATTGAGTAAAGGATATATCAATCATGTAGATATAGTAATAATATGAAACTCCATAAAATTTGTTTGCTTGACTTATAACTGATTTCATTCACGATATCTAAATGCAAAGTTTCATCACCGTGGAAGGGCAACCTGAGAAAGAAATATATTAGTAAATCTAATTTATAACGGAGATGGTAAATGATTAATTTCGTTACAGAGATTATATTTTTTAATTGGATATTATAACATTTCAGATGAGAAATAAAATATATTCGTCTACGTCAACAAGAAAACATAAATGCATTCATTCCAGATGAATTGTATAACCTTCAATTATGCATGATCAAAACCAAAAATACAAAGTAGTTGCCATATTGTCTACCATAACAAGAAATTGTTCAGGCTTTCATTTTTCCTTCTGATTTGTTTTCCTGATATCATATATTTTCTTGGCAGCCATCTTTATTTCCTACGAAAGTTAATATTCAGCCAAGAGACGTCCACATGAATTTTGTTTACTAACTTTAAGTTCACAAAAGTGTTTTCTGTCATCTTTTGAAACTGTATCAATCTTGCTCTTGCCACTTGAATAGCTTTCATTACATTTATCCGGATGCTTTACACATATCGACTCCAAGAACGTGTTATTGAAAAGATAAGCCGTTGGCGAACAGCATTTAGTATCTATAATTTTAAAATGCCACATTTGATCTGAGCAAAACAATGGGGGGATTTCAGGAAGGATAGTGGTCCGTTTTTCACATTTAAAATCGTGTTAGAATAACTTAAAGGCTCTAGGTTTTGGCATATTACGATGTCACAAGACCAAATAGCCGAGTAATCTGAATAATTAATTGCTCTTGGATTTCAGTAGATGTTTCAATTTCAAATAGTTGCAATAGATATAATCCAGCAATATTGGATTAAGTTCACTGTTCTAATTATTAACACATTTGTCATAGTAAAAATATTAACATCAATTTGGTCAGTATATTGTCATTTAGAATAATCATCCTGTTCCAATAATGTAACATCTATCCACATTATCTTCATAGACTCGATAGAAAAAAGCTGTATCTCCTTTTAAGGCGAAAGTAAGTGCAACCACGTTACTACTAGGTTTCTCAGCGGACGGTAATGTACATTGTCAATATTTTTATAATGTTTATATAATTAGACTAATTCAACATAGTATAGCAAATGTTGCAGGGAACTCTAGATGTTCTTTTGACAATTCTTGTCTTATTTCAGAATGCATTTATGAACAGTTGATACCACAACAGGTAATTTCTCTAAATGTTTACCTGCATATGTGTCCGTTTGCTAATTTTGCACTTCATAACTTCTTTCGAATGGGAAAGGGAAATAAATGATTGAGGTTTATCTGAATCGTTTTTTAACTTGTTGTACGAATCATTCTATATGAACTAAATATAGGATACTAACTAATTGGACATAAAATATTTTTTACTCCAAGATTTAAAGTACGTTTAATTATTTCGTAGAGAAAATGACTTTTGCTATAACGTAAGATTAAAGGAAGACACGAGTTGTTAATTTAGCATGAAATGATCATATCTATTGAGAGAAAAAAACATTGATTTAGGTACTTCTAACACACATATCTCGCTCTTTTGTCAACATATCTACCGACTTGTCTACATATATAGGTACTTCTAATATACATATCTCGCTCTTTTGTCAACATATCTACCGACTTGTCTACATATTTAGGTACTGCTAATACACATATCTCGCTCTTTTGTCAACATATCTACCGACTTGTCTACATATATAGGTACTTCTAATACACATATCTCGCTCTTTTGTCAACATATCTACCGACTTGTCTACATATTTAGGTACTTCTAATACACATATGTCGCTCTTTTGTCAACATATCTACCGACTTGTCTACATATTTATGTACTTCTAATACACATATCTCGCTCTTTTGTCAACATATATACCGACTTGTCTACATATATAGGTACTTCTAATACACATATCTCGCCATTTTGTCAACATATCTACCGACTTCTCTACATATTTAGGTACTTCTAATACACATATCTCGCCATTTTGTCAAAATATCTACCGACTTGTCTACATATTTAGGTACTTCTAATACACATATCTCGCTCTTTTGTCAACATATCAACCGACTTGTCTACATATTTAGGTACTTCTAATACACATATCTCGCTCTTTTGTCAACATATCTACCGACTTGTCTACATATTTAGGTACTTCTAATACACATATCTCGCTCTTTTGTCAACATATCTACCGACTTGTCTACATATTTAGGTACTTCTAATACACATATCTCGCTCTTTTGTCAACATAATTACCGACTTGTCTACATATTTAGGTATTTCTAATACATATATCTCGCTCTTTTGTCAACATATCTACCGACTTGTCTACATATTTAGGTACTTCTAATACACATATCTCGCTCGTTTGTCAACATATCTACCGACTTGTCTACATATATAGGTACTTCTAATACACATATCTCGCTCTTTTGTCAACATATCTACCGACTTCTCTACATATTTAGGTACTTCTAATACACATATCTCGCCATTTTGTCAAAATATCTACCGACTTGTCTACATATTTAGGTACTTCTAATACACATATCTCGCTCTTTTGTCAACATATCAACCGACTTGTCTACATATTTAGGTACTTCTAATACACATATCTCGCTCTTTTGTCAACATATCTACCGACTTGTCTACATATTTAGGTACTTCTAATACACATATCTCGCTCTTTTGTCAACATATCTACCGACTTGTCTACATATTTAGGTACTTCTAATACACATATCTCGCTCTTTTGTCAACATAATTACCGACTTGTCTACATATTTAGGTATTTCTAATACATATATCTCGCTCTTTTGTCAACATATCTACCGACTTGTCTACATATTTAGGTACTTCTAATACACATATCTCGCTCGTTTGTCAACATATCTACCGACTTGTCTACATATATAGGTACTTCTAATACACATATCTCGCTCTTTTGTCAACATATCTACCGACTTGTCTACATATTTAGGTACTTCTAATACACATATCTCGCTCTTTTGTCAACATATCTACCGACTTGTCTACATATATAGGTACTTCTAATACACATATCTCGCTCTTTTGTCAACATATCTACCGACTTGTCTACATATTTAGGTACTTCTAATAAACATATCTCGCTCTTTTGTCAACATATCTATTGACTTGTATACATATTTAGGTACTTCTAATACATATATCTCGCTCTTTTGTCAACATATCTACCGACTTGTCTACATATTTAGGTACTTCTAATACACATATCTCGCCATTTTGTCAAAATATCTACCGACTTGTCTACATATTTAGGTACTTCTAATACACATATCTCGCTCTTTTGTCAACATATCTACCGACTTGTCTACATATTTAGGTACTTCTAATACACATATCTCGCCATTTTGTCAACATATCTACCGACTTCTCTACATATTTAGGTACTTCTAATACACATATCTCGCTCTTTTGTCAACATATCTACCGACTTGTCTACATATTTAGGTACTTCTAATACACATATCTCGCCATTTTGTCAACATATCAACCGACTTGTCTAAATATTTAGGTACTTCTAATACACATATCTCGCCATTTTGTCAACATATCTACCGACTTCTCTACATATTTAGGTACTTCTAATACACATATCTCGCCATTTTGTCAACATATCTACCGACTTCTCTACATATTTAGGTACTTCTAATACATATATCTCGCTCTTTTGTCAACATATCTACCGACTTGTCTACATATTTAGGTACTTCTAATACACATATCTCGCTCTTTTGTCAACATATCTACCGACTTGTCTACATATATAGGTACTTCTAATACACATATCTCGCTCTTTTGTCAACATATCTATCGACTTGTCTACATATATAGGTACTTCTAATACACATATCTCGCTCTTTTGTCAACATATCTACCGACTTGTCTACATATATAGGTACTTCTAATACACATATCTCGCCATTTTGTCAACATATCTACCGACTTGTCTACATATTTAGGTACTTCTAATATATCTCCATTTTGTCAACATATCTACCGACTTGTCTACATATTTAGGTACTTCTAATACACATATCTCGCTCTTTTGTCAACATATCTACCGACTTGTCTACATATTTAGGTACTTCTAATACACATATCTCGCTCTTTTGTCAACATATCTACCGACTTGTCTACATATTTAGGTACTTCTAATACACATATCTCGCTCTTTTGTCAACATATCTACCGACTTGTCTACATATTTAGGTACTTCAAATACACATATCTCGCTCTTTTGTCAACATATCTACCGACTTGTCTACATATATAGGTACTTCTAATACACATATCTCGCTCTTTTGTCAACATATCTACCGACTTGTCTACATATATAGGTACTTCTAATACACATATCTCGCCATTTTGTCAACATATCTACCGACTTGTCTACATATTTAGGTACTTCTAATACACATATCTCGCCATTTTGTCAACATATCTACCGACTTGTCTACATATTTAGGTACTTCTAATACACATATCTCGCTCTTTTGTCAACATATCTACCGACTTGTCTACATATTTAGGTACTTCTAATACACATATCTCGCTCTTTTGTCAACATATCTACCGACTTGTCTACATATTTATTTGATTAATGGAACTTACCTACCTTCTTTCTTACGTACCCATAGAGGTAGGTACATATGTGAATCTATTTATCTTCAAAGAAAGCGGGATAGATGAATATTTGTATGATCGAATGGATTAACTGTTTGATCAAAGTGCAAAATATATTAAAAAAATTCCGCTTTCTGTATATTTATGCTTCTTGTACTTAGGTGTGTATATTTAAATGTACGTTGGTGTATGGTTTCCTTTTTTCTGTGTTGCTATTAATAAATATGCAAATACAATTTTAAAACAAAAACATGTAGATACGAAAACCAATTTTGCATTATATTGTAACTGTTGTTTTTTTTGTATTATGTGCAACCGATAGTGATGTAATGTACCGCAAGAAAGAGATCGTGGACTGATGTTATTACGTATCTTTGGCTTTAATCTAAGAAATACAAAAGAGCGAAAACCAGCAAGTGTTGTCAAATTAAGCAAAATAATGTACTGATGGAACTGGAAACAATTTAAAAATCTTCGAAATGGCTGCATGTTCTGTAATAAATATTTATTTTTGCGGAACACAGGAATGTTTCAACATAATTTTACAGGATTTTTTAATTGAAATATTCCCTTATCTCTAGAGCAGAGGTAACAACAGAAGAAAAAATATATTACAAGCCAGTTTGTGATATCATGATATTTTCACAGCGACGATTATATCCTCTTATCTATCGCCATGTCTGTACATTAAATAAATAAAGGACAAGTGGAATATACGGTTGACAGTCGTGGTATTTTTAAGAAATAATTTAGGTTATTTGACAGGGCAAAATATCAATCACTTAGGCAATAAATCTAATCCTTCCAGCTTTTTAATCTTCATTCATGTGAGGCTGTTACGAAATCTCTGAAACAACGGAAATGATCAACAGTTTTCGAGCACTGACCTACATGAATATCATCATTTTCATCTATTTCCTTTGATATAACCGGCCAGACATATTTTGGTCAAGCAACCATTACACCTTATATTAGATACCTGACAAAGATCTTTCCTCGCTGAAGGTTACATCCATAATTTAAAAAAAAAAAAAAAACCTTGGTATCTACTAAGTTTATATATGCCTTTCCTTGAATGGGAAGTTTGGGCGTGAGCTGGGCTTATTATTTATCAAACAACACATGTGGGCAATTTGTTTCCCAAGCATTTTCTTCAGTTATAATGCTTTCAGAACCAAGTCTATCACCTTTGTTAAACATGTGTTAATGGTTTACATGAATACGTTGCTTTAAAAAAGTATTCCATTGATTGGAAAACAGAATCCCATTTCATAAGTGAACGAATGATGACACTGTCTAAAGACCACTTCTGTGGTTTCAAATTGTTTGTTTTCGTTTGCATATCGATTATTGGATATTCCAGTTGTGACAATGAAACTTAATGTTCATCAAAAACCCGTTTGGGTTGATGGGGTGTGTGAATAATGCCTTGAAGTACTTGACGTGCTTTTAAGTAAACCATGGTAATACATTTTTTAGACTCATTTCTAATAATGTTATCGTATTAACGCATTGTTTTCGCTATTGATAATATAGGGTCCACGAGGCGATTTAGTAGAAGGATGAGAATGATTATGTGTGTTGCTGGTATAGTGGTGTGTCTATAAACACTTCATACCCTAGTGTGGTGACATGTTTGTGTGTATGTAAGTATAGAGTGTATAAATGAATAGGACAATTTAAATAGAATCTTATTGGTTCCGTGTTTCTTTAAGAATTGGACTTCTTCCTTTCTTTTATTTTACAAATCATAATATTTGTCTGGTCAATTATAAAAGTGTGACATGCCCACTCGACCTAAGAGTAAGGTATACGCTTTGATTGCACATGAGACATTAGTTCCATTCAAAATTCCGCAGCCAGATAATAAAGTATTCAATATATATATATATATATATATATATATATATATATATATATATATATATATATATATATATATATATATATATATATATATATATATATATATATATATATATATATATATATATATATATATATATATATATATATATATATATATATATATATATATATATATATATATAAATATGAATAAAATATACAAACGCAATATGACTCAGTATTTTGATTTGGCTCCAAATCTTGGCTTAAAGTAGGTTCTACCGTTATATCATTTGTCTATGGTGACACGCACTTTACTCCTGCACGATGCGCTGAAAAGAAAGCGCATGCCCCGTATTACACATATACAAATTTTAAGTACCAATCGTATCATTGGTATAGTATATTTTGGTCTTTGCAACCGTAATCGAAAGATCTACAAAAGATTAAAAATGTGTATTAAATACAAAGAGAAAAATAACTACCTAAAGTAGTGACGAGAGAGTAAAGCAGAGACCAAAAGTATGAAATATAATATTTATTCTACATATAAAATCCACTGGAAATTTGGATGCATATATTTGCGTTTCTACAGAGCCGTTGAACAACAAACACTAACAGGCTAAACTCGTTGTCATTTCATGTAAGAAACTGATCGACCTTTAGTAAATAGCTTTCTGTATTGAGCTTTTACTTAAATTTTGGTAAAAATTTTAAATTAATATTTTTAGCAGAATTATATAGTCAAATTAAATCTTTTAAATATTAAAATATTCTTTACAATAAGTTGGTGTGTGATGGTGTGCTATTGTCAGGACCATTAATTGCTACAGCAAAACATTTATACTCGAGTTATGTCCCTTACACTGTAAGCTGATAAAATGATGAAAATGGGCTAGTGAAGTGTCGATGGTCTATTACCATTTCCAATGACTAAACAAACACATAAATCTGTTGCGTTCGTTCATTAATGGGAGCATGACTGAGCAAGATGTCGATTTCTGAACGACTGAGTTAAACTGTATTTGGGGACGCACTGGGGATATTATGAAATTCTGAGAGTGCTGGTTGTAAGGTGAAGTTGTTTTCATTTGCAGCATGCATAATGGAGAAAATCTTGCTATACCTCTATACTACTATCATGTACTGTGGCTGAAATTTCTTGGATTTTTTATTGTGGAAATTCTACATGATCTAAGGTGGTATGGAGCAGTTTCGTAAATTTGCCCCTGGCAAATTTCTTAACTTAAGGCTAAGGTGTGACATTTTGAGCTATTATTGCGTAATAATTAAAGATATATCTGTGAATCTGGTCTTTCTAGCTTGTTTTGGTTTTGAAATTGATGTGAGGCTTGTACACCTCATGTAGTCACTTCAGTGTGTAGCCGGTGAAATACATATATTCGATTATAAAACAGAGCTAACCACTTATAGCAATCGACACGTTGGTTCAGGACAGGAAGAATATCTTAAAAACTGCCTGGATCACAAATATTTTGAAGTACACAATGTTTTGTCAAAATATCACATCGGTAAATAGCTTGTGTTTGATTTGTAAGCATTACATGCCTTCATAAAATGTCCTTTGAACATGAAAAATGCATGTATAAATTTGGGGTCGGTGTATATCAACTTTTATTCTATGAGTTGTCACCGACTTTTCAGGTCAAGGGAATGCTAGTCTTATGTTTAGCTTAATTATACCAATTATAAATATGAACTTTAAACCACACCCATATATATTATCTTTGGATGAATATTTTTATTAGCCTGGTGTAAGCAACATCACAATTGAGGATGAAACCTGTCCCTTGCATCCTAAGCACAAAACTAACATTACTGCTTGCTTCCTTGTGCTAAACAACACGGCCTTGTGCTAAACAACAATAATTACATTACTGAATACTAAGCATATACGCTACCTTTTAATTCATGAGGGTGCAAGAGCGAAATGATGAAAAATGAGTAAAACATTTTTTAGTACATTCTGGCGTATTCAGGTTGACACTTAGGCTTTAAGTTTGATGTATGGATTAGACTCGCAGTAAATTGTTAACTGCGAGGGATGGAATCTGCTGTTTGGGAATGAATCGAATTTAATTAGGACTTGCTCGATTAACGGAAAGAAAGATATCGAGTGCAAGGTCAATAGCTGTAAATGTGAGGAGTTGAGACAAACCTAGGGTAAATTTTCAAAGTCCTGGGCCATTTGAAAATAATGCCATAAACTGATATTTTCCAGAAATGCTATTAACTCGCTATGTCCTGGAGATTTTTATAATTTTCGCCTGAAATGAGAGTAGGAAACACGTTTTGGGAGCTACTTTTGAATACATTAAAATAAATCTGCTTTCAATAGATTTTCCTTTAGCCTGATGCCTTGCTGTGTTAGAAACGTCGTTTTTCATTGGCTATATCGCTTGCGCATGTGCAGAAGAGGTAAAAATTGATTTTTTAAAATTTTTATTAGTTTCTACGTTTTAATTATTGTTTGCTTATTAGACCTATTATTTTCTTGTCCGTGCTAATTTTTAATCCAGATCCCCAACTTATCCTTGTTTGTTCAAATGCTCGCCAGTTTCAATGCTGTTCAGATTGCTTTGTCTTAGATCTGATGCCAAAAAGTCTAAAATTTGGACGTTAAATCCGATTTCGACTATGGGCGAATTTTTGGCGTAAAACATTGGGTCGCAATAAATAAGTTTATTCCTCTTTATTTTATAATGCGAGTAGAAAGTCCATGTAGTCTATAATCATTGCAAGGCTACATCTGTCTACGTTTCTGTAATACCATCCACTTTTGTGTACCTTTAAAGACCTTGACGCTATAGAGCTCTGAAGTAGAGTACAACCGTCTGACGCATAAACGTGGCACCAGGGGTTAATGTGTTAATAAAGGCGGTCTATAGAAGATTATTCTAATTTCGATGGGAATGGTAACATTTTTGACGGTTCAAGAAGTGATCCTAACTGCCTAAGCTAAGCAAGGAATCTATGTTCCGGAGACGGAATTCAAGATTTTAAAGTAATTTCCCTCTCGATTTGAGTCAGTCCAAGTTTGATGGACTCCAAGGAAATTAAAAAATAATTTCTCTTTTGAAAAAAATCGTCTAAATGGACAGGAGGTTTGGAACTCTGAATGACACGGATCCAGAGAAGAGACAGACGGAATTCCAAGATGATAACGATCGAATGCTCGGAAAGGCACAAAGGAATATAGATCCATACCTGACTGCACAGATGGAGAAAGAGCAGTCTACAACCAAGACGACTGATGATCCAAAAAGTCTAGAAGAGAGAGGGAGGAGAAAAAGAAAAACCGAAACGCCTACCTATCGCCAACAGTGTTTTAGAAAAGACCAGTGTGATACTAACCTACTAGCAATTTGGGTCGATCAGTCACTGATAATATGACGAAATTTATTATATAACAGAAAGGTTAAATGAATTTCACATACATTTTGTAATTCTATTTCTAAGAGAAAGTGAACCGTTCAAATGACATGTTCAATTTCAGTTTGTTAATGTAACTGATTAAATTACTATAGTTTAGATCAGATCTATCCCTTAATTTGATTGTATTGTTTACCTGACCAGGACAGCAGCCCCATGGTCGATTATCACCTAGAAAATAATAACCAAAAACATAAGGATTAGGGATCCCAATATCTCCAACACCTCGTGACAAAGTGTTTTTATTATATACCCTTATCGATAGCAAATTTATTCAGGTACACTAATTTTTCAAGTTCGTACTATTTACTCTTAGCAATTGAAGGTGAAATGTCTATTATGTAAAGATTATTGATTAGTCAACAGTACAATAGAAAGAAGTCAGTCAGAGAAGGTCAATTTATAAATAGTTGTACTGCTGACCTAATTAGGACGAAATTAATATCAGAAAAAAAGTTATTTATTTTATTTACTTAAATTCATTTAATTTAGCTATGAAATTGCTGGACGGATTATGTAAACATTTTCCGTATGCGTGTAATACATATGTAATCACTATCCAGTCTTACAATAATGATTTGCTTGGTTACGTCAAACTTTGCAGCTAATGGATACAAATTGAAAAATTATGAAACAAAAATAAGGATGTAGGATAGGCGTATGTAATTATTAAAACACTAAGGAGCTTATGTGTTTCTTCTACTAATGATATAATAATTATTTAATATTGTGGACTATTGAAAGCATCTCAAATATTTGATTTAAACTTAACCTTTAACACTTGATACTTTCCATTTAGAAATGTTTGTGATCGCAGGTCACATAAATAGGAAATCGAATTGAAATTTAATATGACCAATTAAAAAATGTCAGTTTGCAATTACAAACTGGAAGTGAATAATATATTAACCTCATATTGTAACGTATCGTAATATGGACACATGTTTTTGTAAACACTGTCATGGTAAATACAGACGGGTTTCTGAAAACTACTCCACTAACCTATATCCATCTTACGACTCACATTCTAGTAGATAAGATTTCAGCAGACAGAGAGACAGACAGAAAAACAGATACTTTGAACTCCACTAAATATCTGTAAGAAAACTACTTGGTGTGGTGTTTTGCGGCACAGCGATACAAACGGGTTATTTTATATGGTAGAAGACGAGAAGGATGCGGAGAGAGGAAGAAAGAAAAGAACAAAAGGAATGCGACAGAAAGAAATAAACTAGCACATATCGAAAGACAGACACATAGAGAGATAGATATAAAGGTAGGAAGATAGACAGACACAGACACAGGCAGATATGTAGGATGGATGGATGGAGAGAGAGAGAGAGAGAGAGAGAGAGAGAGAGAGAGAGAGAGAGAGAGAGAGAGAGAGAGAGAGAGAGAGAGAGAGAGAGAGAGAGAGAGAGAGAGAGAGAGAGAGAGAGAGAGAGAGAGAGTGAAAAATTAGTTTTCTCAGGATTTTCTTTATTTCAGAAGACATCATGACATAGGTAAAAATACAATAGTAGATTTTAGAAATAAATGTAAAAAGTTGCTTTGTCCTTTCTATTTATAGTTATCGACGACTATCTATATAATCTGCTAATGAGGAATTTTATAATGACAACAGAGAATATATTATATATGATTTATGGTGATCTACGACAATAATGTCACAATGAAATTAGTTACAATATGCTGTACATTTAAAGGTAAAATTTCAATCGTAAAAATGACTAACGTATCAACACATGGAGGTCATGTGATCTTCATTAAGCAGTTCGACTCATATTTTCCCATTCCATATTTCAAACATCCTGTCAAAAGTTTTTCTCGTTAGTGTTGTTTCTTTATTAGTTGTAGCTTCGACCATGTCCTCATTTCAAGCCATTTAATAGTGACAAAAGAGATAAGTCAATATTTATTATTGGAAAAAATTAAATTATTAATATCCAATGGAATGAATAATTTTAACTATATTTGTTCTACTAAAATTGAGAAACACGGCATCACATTTTTACTGAAGCATACGCACATAACTTTTTTACATTTCTAAAAAAAAACATTCTTTTGAGCAACGAAAAAAATAATTTATTTCTTTTAGCCCCTGAAGCTCAGCTGTTAAATTATTCAATTCGTATTCCATGAGTCACGGGTGCGACACCTTCCGAGGCCAGTCCTGGACTGCTACCATTGTCTCTTTGGCAAAGGCACTTAGATCCCATTTCCTCAATATGATACTTTCAATAATGTATTATAAATGCCCTTTAAAACCCTTTTAAAAATTATAAAGTAATTTTCCACTACAATTTCGATTGATCAAAATAAACAAACCTTCGAAATTATAAATGTAATGTAGTCCTATTTGTTACACATATTAATATACTAATGTTAAGTGCCATTCCAATGTATGACATCCGCTACTGTGATTTTTTCTAGGGCATTCGTTAAGCAAATTAAATGTAATTAAATGTAGAAAAATAATTCACCCTTGCCATGCCCGTTCAGTCTTGGTTTGCCTTTAGTTATTTTTCAGGAAATAAAGATTAAAAAGCATCGCTTTCTTGCGTCTGTTTGGCTACAAAATTGATGCGGGTACCTAATTTATAAGAGACCTTTACCTATTTACATCTTTTCATCCTCTCTCATGGATCCTAGGTGGATCTCTTCATCAGTGTTCAATTAGGCACTGTATTTACCTCGTTGAAAAGAAGAAATATTAAATGACGATCCTATCTAAATATTAAGTCAGTATTTATCCAAACCCCCTTTCCTTAAAATTGAAGCTGAAAAATCTGGACAGTTAACACAAAAATATTTATTTCGCTAGTGGGACCAACAGCAAGTCAAAAAATCATGCTACTATTTTGGCACTAGCATGGTTTTTGCAAAGACATTAAAATAGTCTTTTTGCGCATGCTTTAAAAGGAAGAACGATCAGCTATTTGTTTTTCTTTTAACATTAATTCTACTTTATATACGTTATCAACCATTGCAGTCAGTATAATTATACTACTGTCGAACACGTTATGTGGTGACACACACTCAACGATTATCTCTATCAAACAGCTAACACCCACCAAGCCCCACACACCCCACATGATTTTTATGATAAACTGTTCTAAAATGACCACTGGACTAATGACCACGCATACACTCTCCGAAAGTTGTTCGATCAACAGCAAGTCTGACTGTATATGACAATGGAGAATTTCGGTTCCTGGAATAAAGTTGATACCGAGGTTGAACCCTGAGGTAAGCCATGCTGGACAATAAGTAATTAAACAATACGCCCTTGGTCGCGGATTATAATTATTGCTTACCACGCATCTCCATGGTTTTGTCTTGAAGAACATTTCCATGAAGTAAAAGACTCACTGAGAAACAAACGTTGAGGCCAGAAACATATTTTCGATCTTCCCTTTGTAAACATTTTATATTAATTGTTAATTTGTATTTATTTATTTAAAAAAATGGGCTGCATGACTTTGAAAAGTACGTAAGAATTAAATAGGGTGCATTGTCTTGTTACAGTAAAGATAAAGTGAGTCATTTAATTCATTCATCTTTATAGAAAATAATTCAAAATAAAACGATTGAATAACAATATTATGCTTTTAAGGACCCAGTCACGTAAATGTCATTTCTGTGCCACCATGTACACAATGTGATTCTCAAATATGACCAGACGTTACATTCCTTAATTAGACATGTGACAAGATTCTCGCTGCCAATGTTTTAATCTTTCCCTCCGTTTGGTTGTACCTGCTCCTCCTCAACAATTTTCTCCTCAATTTTCTCCTCCTCTTCTTTCTTTTCCTCCATCTGGATCTCTACCACTTCAGCCTTATCGTTAACTTTCTCCTTAGGTTTCGGCAAGGCGCTCTTTTTGCTCCTCAAGACGAACTTCTTTGTGCGAGTGAAGGTTGCGCCGGCAGAGAAAATGTATTCATACACCAGGGCAGCAAGTATTCCGCCTACAAACGGTCCAACCCAGTATACCTAGAGAGAAAATAGTGCAAAAGGTTTATGAAACGGTTTAATATTTCATGGATTTTTCTTCAAGACTTTATTTAAACGGTCAAGACTGGTCCATGCATTTATTTGAATCCTTTCATTCTGTCTATCTCTGCCATTATCTGATTGAATTGTATTCAGTCTTTAAGCTATATATTGAGACTCTTAGTCATTATTTAGTTATCTAGTATGCGCAAGCATTTAGACAGTTTGACCTGTGAAGGGATGGGATGGGTGAATAATCTTTGTCAGTTTATGTAACACGTGTGAATTTCGCCTTACACTAAACTGACAATGTATCCTTTCTTTTAAAGTGTCATTGTCATACATTGAAAAAATATCAAGTCACTGTTCAACTGTCTGGATCAACTGGCCAAGTTACTATATTAGAATTTGAATAGATTTCAGTAAAATAAAGGCATCATGTGGAATTAACATACATACATACATACATACATACATACATACATACATACATACATACATACATACATACATACATACATACATACATACATACATACATACATACATACAAACGTACATACGTACGTACGTACGTACCTACGTACGTACGTACGTACGTACATACATACATACATACATACATACATACATACATACATACATACATACATACATACATACATACATACATACATACATACATACATACAAAAGTACGTACGTACGTACCTACCTACGTACGTACGTACGTACGTACATACATACATACATACATACATACATACATACATACATACATACATACATACATACATACATACATACATACATACATACATACATACATAATTTCCTTTCGGTGTGCGTGTGTTAGAGACAGACAGACAGATTAGAACGCTACAATCTGACAAGAATAACAACAGGGTTCGTTTATTCTGCACAGTTTGATTTGAAGACAATTGTTATTTCATGTGCTACAAAGAAAAACGTGACAACGGAATGACAGTAACAAATCTTAAAGCAATTTAGCATGCTACCTTTAATGTACACTCTTTGTAAGGCTCACCTGCCTATTACGGTATCCTCTTAATATGAGTAAGTTGGAATTTAAATCGTGTCAGGCCATGCACAACTAGGCCTATCCAGCAAAAATCGAT
The DNA here is from genome assembly GCA_016746295.1 of Potamilus streckersoni. Lineage (NCBI taxonomy): Eukaryota > Metazoa > Mollusca > Bivalvia > Unionida > Unionidae > Potamilus > Potamilus streckersoni. Next base: position 26,634 of record JAEAOA010001284.1, on the reverse strand, counting down.
GCCACTCTGCCGGTAAACGAACGCCAGTCGCCCACAGGACAGGCGCGAATACTAATCATTATACAACAGAGGAATGTCTTGAAATACAAAAGAAGTATATACTACATCCATCCGTAATGCACATAAAACAGTCAAAATCGAAACAATGTCACTTGCAATGTATAATTGTCCGATACACGTGAAAGCAAGTGCCGGACGGTCATAATGACCACATGTATTTGCTGGACGATCAGAAAGATCACTTAACGGTTTTTAAAACCAAGTGCTGGACGATGAGCTTGGCAAATTAGGTAGCCGGGTCCAGTTTCGTAATTTTGTCCCTGGCAAATTTCTTAACGTAAGGCTATTTTGTGACTTTTTCAGCTATTGCTGTTTACTAATTAAATATATGGATATATTTGTGAACTAGGTGTTTTGGGCTTGTGTTGATCTTGAAATTGATGTCAGGCATGTACTCCTTCCTTAGTTTTCTGCAACGTGTTGATAGTGAAATACCAATAGTTGGCTAGGAAGAAGAGCTAGCCTCCCATAGCAGTAAACGTGGGTTTGGGGCAAGTAGAATATCTATTAAAAAACGGCTTGAATGACAACTATTTTCAACTGCATCAGCATGTTTAGTACACACTGATTTGTCAACTAGAAAAAGGGCTTGTATTTGCACTATGAGCACAACATGGTGTCAAAAATGACATTCGGACATTAAAATTGCAGGTATAAATTTGGGGTTGTGGTGCATAAACTTCTGCTATGAGCTGTGTCACTGACTTCTCTGGTCAAGTGGATAACATTTTTTTGTTTTGTTTTAATATAGGTATCTCAAAATATGGACCTTCTTGACCTTACTTGTGTATTTGATTTTTTGATTTTTTTTGTTGTACTAGACTAGGTCACTGATTACGGCATTCAGATCTCTACCCATTAGGTGCGTACCTAAAGAATTTGGCAACCGGGCCGTATCCTTCCTTTGGCAACACCACACGTAATTTTAAAATGTTAACACATTATATTTGCAAGTAGATTTTCAAACATTACAGTGCTCTCATAAATTGGAAATAGTTTTTACTTTGGCGAATTTTTCATTTGGATAGAAAGCTTGTACTGGTATTTCAACTCTCCAAATGCCACCCACCTTCTTAGTTACTATATCGTAGCCTCAACCTGATTTGTTGTTTTTGAGGTCCACGAGGTAGGAGTAGGGGTACTAATATTAGTACTACCCCCTTTTGTCTGGGACACGCACGGGGCGAACAGCCCCCTTACTTCCCATCTTGATGACGTCCCTGTACAATACGGTCATCGCACGCCTCTAATCAACATTAATCATTATAACTTGGGGCCGTCATAACGGTAGGATAATAATGGCGACTGCCTGGAGCTACAAGCTTGTTGTGGTAGAAGGCATTTTGCTGAGTTCAATATAATTGTTTCCTGTATGTGGCGCCGTTTCATCCAATGCGAAATAGGGACAGCCCCGATTGTACCGTTAGTAGTTATAGTAGTAGCTTTATTGAAACGAAAGAAAATATAACATTTGTTTTCGCCAGAAATGATACAGACCTTTGAACTAAGGAGAAACTTTGACACAGAAATAAACAATAAGTTTTAAAATCTCCATTCTTTTGTTTAGGTTTGACAGTTGGTGTCAACACGGTCCACCACACAACGCAAATCCAATCAGATAAACAACCGAAGACAAAAGAGACGAATTCCATCATTAAATGGAATGTCCCATCCTAGTATCATTTAAAATGATAGCGTGTAATAAATTCTTAAGTACGAATCCGTTCCCATCATGGCGGCATCCCCCTTCCCTTCTGTAACCCAATCACGTTTTAGTATGCATATCCCTCGACCTCAATGTAACATTACATCGAATGCCCGTAACAAGATATGTTACTGGACAAAGTGCTCTGCATATATGGAAAACCAAATTGCCAAATTGATCCAAGTAATTTTACCAAGATATCAAAATCAGGTGAATAAACCAAATAGGTACTCAAAGAACAGTGATACCTCTAATTTAAAATAATAACAATCAACAGAAGGAAAGGAAATATAGGTCAGTTTTATATCTATACTAATTTCAACGAAGTACCAGAGAAACGTTCAAAATTATGATAAAAAATTCAGATGAAAATAAAAATCAGATCCTTAAAAAGAAAGATTTTAGCTTTTGGCGAAAATAATGCAGAAAAGGTTGCGATTATATTTTTTTCCTGCATTTATCAAAGATAAAAAGAGAAACAAGAAGTACAAATTAGACCTGTCTCAAAAAAGCATTAAAAGATATAATCAGTAGCATTTTTTCTTTCCCATACAACAGCCGAATTGCGTTTATAGATACTTGGTGCATGCATGGAGTTATTGAAGGCTTCCCATAAAAAAGGAAGACCGTGGTAGGTTATCCGGTTTTGCCATTTCCTGTTTAATTGATAGCGCAGGCAGCATTTTGGTACCAAAATCTATCGGTATCATTAAGTCATGTAGTGTCGACATTTCCCACCCCCTCCCCGATGTATTATGAATTATCCCTCTCATATTTTTCTTCGTATCCTATTTCTCCGCCACTACCATCAGTTCCAGAATTTTTCCGTCTACAAGACACACATCATTAATGAGAAGATTTAGTTAATTATAGCTAATCAGTATTCATTGCACGTAATTTAAAAAAAGAAGAAAATCTTGTGTTAGCATCTATCACGAGTGACTTGCATAACTAGAGTTAATTAAACGCGTTCTTTTAGTACATTTGACCCATTCAGGTACCAAAATGGTTATACGGGGCAATATGGTAAGAACCTTCCCGGTTGGGTGCAACCACTTGGCGGATTAATATCTAGAATGCTGTGACCTCCAGCCTACTTACTCGTTTATTTTATCATCTTAGTCAAGTGTTTTCGCGTTCTGATTTGAATTTAGACAAAGGTCGAGGAATAGCTAATGAAATGTGTTTGAAATAGAGCATAACCCCACATAAAATAAACTGCTGTTACGAACAAAATTGCCTCTAATTTCCCTTGGAGCTCTGCTAGAAGCTGTGCAAGAAACGTACTCGATCTTATAACGTGCTACTTAAATTGTTTGGATAAGATATGGTAGCATCAAAGAACATGCTTAAATTTTCGGAGGTTAACTGATGAAAGTGGATATAAATAATAAAACTTATTAGATTTACTTTGTAACTCACATTATATACTCTTTGTTAACTAATTTAAATTTTTAAATACACGAACATGTACAAGAATCATGACTTTGATCTTTATGAAACATCAGCTAATTATAAATAAAAAAAATATTTAAAAGTAAGACAATACTCTTTTTTTTTCAATTTTACAAGTCTGAGGTCAATTTGAAATTAAAATTAAACAAAATTTCTTTTTGGTCAAACTTGATCGGAATGTTTACCCTAGAATAAGATTTATGTAATATATTCCGCATTATGCAAGAACTTCTGAATTTTTTATACAATCGACGATTACAACAGTTTTTATGAACAGTGAGTAATATTTGCATTTCAAACACTTTTTTCTTTCAACATTTTTTTTTCCTTTTGAGAGTTATTTTCATGAATGTTTTTTTTTTCATATAGAACTTAGTCTAAGCTAACCACATACTGTACGTTGAAGGAACTTAATTGAGGTCGATGTTTGTTCCAGATGCCCATCAATCACCGCCCCCCCAAAAAAACCCCTGTAGCTTTGTATTCAAATTAACCTAGATAAACATGTAAAAGAGAAAAGACAATACACCCCTCTCTCTCTCTCTCTCTCTCTCTCTCTCTCTCTCTCTCTCTCTCTCTCTCTCTCTCTCTCTCTCTCTCTCTCTACATACGCACACATACATTGCTATTTTAGCGTATCACATAACATACCATCGTCTAAATGTAATGACATTTAAAAGATACAAAGAATTTGTATCACTTGTGTGGTCTCTGTAACATCGAACGACTAGCTCTGGAAGAACTGTTTCTACCCACGTGAATCTACATTTGAGAAATGACTGCATCTTAATGATGTTAACAAGGTAATACCTTAAACATTACTTTCATTAATTTTATAAAACTTTGAATGTGCAAGGATCAATTTATGGTATAAGTAGCACGGACCATCGTAACGTATCGCAAAGTAGTCGCTTAAGCATGACATCGCTACATAGTATGAAATCCAGCTTTCTGTAAACATAGCATGACATCGCTACATGGCATGTAATCACCACAAGGCACGAAAGTGTTACATGGCATGAAATCGCTACATATCACGAAATTGCTACTAGGCTTGTAACTGATACATAACATAAAATTGATACATGTAAACAAATCTCTGAAAGAAACATTAATCCTTTAAAACATTTGAGTACATGTGTTTGTTAGTGAAGGTGCACGTGAGAAAAGTAAAGGAATGTTGTTTCAGGATTTTACATGGCTACCGAGTTGGAATAAAATGAAAAAGATGGTACCCAATGAATTTATTAATCATTTTGTTTCCTACAAATGGGAGCAGTGCATAAAACAAAGATTTTATTAATGTTCTGCTGGTATGTTTCACGAGATGTTACTTTATCAATTTCTGTGCAAATCGGTTTCCATGGCAATGGTTTGCGTGTCTAACGCGTCAAATGATCCATATCTTTGTGGAATCTCGATATGATAGCGTTCTTTTTTATTTCTACATGCCTTGCATGGTTTACAGAAAGCTGGATGCATAAGTCTCGGAATTTGATAGAAAGCAGTTGTATTTAATGGCGTGGCCCAGCATGAAAAAGCCTCAACTAAATTAGTCCATTTCATTACTCCGGAGCCGACGCGGTCCTGCGTTTGAGTATTTCACTTACCTCATATGGTTTATATTAAATTCCGTTGACTGACACGATCTGTTACCGTAGCAAGGCGTGCTAAATGTGAAAACTCGGTCCTAATCAGAGTGTTTTTCATCATGATCTGCAATCACTTTTTGACAGTACATATTAAGACATGCATACAATAATTTGCCAAAGTCACTATGTCAGTAGGAAGAGAAGTGTTTAATAATTCACATTCTCATTCTCTGTTTGTTATAACTGTTTTACCTCCCCAGGCAAGATAGAATGAATTGATACAATTATGATTGTTGTTGTTGTTGTTGTTTTTGTTGTTGTTGTACTCAATAGTCTTGCTGATTTTAATGCACATTAATAACTTTCACGCGGCCATTTTTAAAAAGGTAGCCTTACTTATAATCATAAAATTTGGTCTTTGTTTTACAAACATGATGGAACTGTGAGTCTGATTGGAAGAGTTGAAACAGTTCTCCAATATAAAAATTTAATCAGAAAGACTCATTTTCAAATATCCATCACTACATACGTATATGTGTGAGCATACGATATAAAGACTACAAAGAAATTGGCAATCAAATTTTGCAAACAAACGGAGACAATAGGAAAACTGTACGACAGATGTACAGACATAAATAATGGCAAATATTATAAAAGTGATAGTATACTCACCCAATGGCTTTCCCATGAGTCCTTAATGACGGCAGGCCCGAAGCTTCTAGCACTGTTCATACTGCATTTTGTGTATTGAAACTGAAAATCAAAATCAGTCACCATCAAAAATTACGCAATATTTGTGAGCATATGACAAAATTGAAAACTACTTAATAATAATAATAATAATAATAATAATAATAATAATAATAATAATAATAATAATAATAATAATAATTAATTTAGTACTTTAAACTACCGACCTAAAATACAAGATACAATTATAAGTGTTACTCCTTTAACATAGTGCTTGATTCGTACAAATCCTGTAAGTATATTAATATGTATGTATGTATGTATGTATGTATGTATGTATGTATGTATGTATGTATGTATGTATGTATGTATGTATGTATGTATGTATGTATGTATGTATGTATGTATGTATGTATGTATGTATGTATGTATGTATGTATGTATGTATGTATGTATGTATGTATGTATCTATGTATGTATCTATGTGTGTGTGTGTATGTTCATTTATAACTAGAAGAGTCAATTGACTCTCTCCCTCAACCTCTATCTCTGCCTCTCTCTCTCATATTAATCAGGCTTAGTTGTTGCTCCATATACCGGTGGCCTATTTTCTTCTCAAGCTGCAGCAATCTACAACCATGTTGACATTTAAAAATTCCGATTGATGTCTTAATAAACGTTCCTCATTAGAGCAGCTAAAATTATCCACATCCGGGCAGAAAATGCCTGTGAAATATAACGACTATTTTACTCCAACCGCCCTGTTCTAAATTCGCTAAATTTAAAGCAACATGAAGGGGCCGATCATTAAAAAGGACCCGATTACTTCAGCTACATCAATAGAGGATTGCAAATAAATGTAATGCGCTTCTAAAGTAAAAATAAGTAGCACCTGTTATTTTTAAGGGTTATTTTTTCCAACACCTCCATTCACCCTCCCATATATATATATATATATATATATATATATATATATATATATATATATATATATATATATATATATATATATATATATATATATATATATATATATATATATATATATATGGTGCACAAGTTCTATACTTTATAATGTGTATATAATTCCACTGGATATATTTCACATTTTCTTTACATTTTACTTACCAACTGTCGTTAAGATGATTCGAAAATTTGACATTAATATCCGTTAAAGACATAATAACTGAAATAGTTTAATTCTTGTTTGCTGTTTAATTAGAGTTGAATTTGTCTGGACCAGAGTTTGACCAACACGTGCAAACACCATTTCAACACATGTCCGGGTCATAGGCCGGACAGCACATGTACTCATGATTTCGATTTTCCAAACACATCACTCGTAACTTTAACTTTTCTCTAAATATTGAAAATTTAAGGAACCAGTCTAATTGACTGAACTGAACTTTGAAATTATACTGGCGTGCGCACATATTGTCTAATACATTACACGATTTTATTTATTTTAGAAAAGTTTGAAAACATTTTATTTTCTTAAATTTGATTACAATGGCAGCTATACAATTGCAAATGATTTGGTGGATAGAAGTCTTGATTTTTTTTAACGAAGTTCACATTGTCGATTATGGACATATGTGTGCTGCTATGGGTGCTACAAACTATGGCTCATTCGAAAAAGGAGTACAACCCTTTGTTTTCATTCCAATGACACATCCAACTTTGAAGTATTAAATATGACGACAAAGTCCTGTATTGTTTTTTAGCAAACGAAACAAACTTAAACTTCTGATATCAATTTGACCATTTTTAAAAATGACAATTCCCGTAATTTTCAATCATGGATTTGTAAAACCTTTATTCCCGTCATTTTCGAATAAATCTGTAGTTAGCAGATGCAAACATTTTCGAATGAAGTAAATGTTTTTGATCAGAGAAATAAAAAGACAGAAGTGCATTGTGGTCTACCGATACGTACAGTTCGTGCATTCTGGTATATCGAGGGTCTACAGTTTTGTCTTACGGTACACGGATGTACTACATCGGTACTTTAACGTATATCGATGTGCCACAATATCGCATTACGTTATGTCTAAGTCTTACATTAGTGCATTATGGTATATCGAGGTGCTACATTAATGCATTACCGTATATCATACTCCTGGATTAGTGCATTACGGTATATCAAAGTCCTGCATTAGTGTATTATGGTAAATTTAAGTACTAAAGTAGTACATTACGGTATACTGAAGTCCAGCGTTAGTGCCTTACGGTATATCGAAGGAATACATCAGTCCATTATGGTATATAGAAGTCTTACGTTAGTTAATCACGTTATATCGAAGTTCTTCATTAGCGCATTACGGTTTATTGGAGTCCTTCAATATTACATTAAAGTATATCGAAGTTTTATGGTACGTATTCTCGATCTAAATGCAGTTACAATTTTGTTTTGTTTTGCCGGTGTGGGTGGGTTTTGTTTTGTGGTAAAGGTCTCGTTTGCAAAAAGCGGAAAAGGACACAGTTTCTATATTTTAAAAGATGTTGAAAAGAAAACAATAACCTGAAGGGAACAAAAATACTGAGGGACAAAATGACCTCAGATTACCCCAGATTACCCCAATGACCTGTTTTAACATAGGTCCCAATCTATCATACTGCAAAAGAGACTATGCCAGAAATGGTCATGTAGCTAATCCGAAGTCATTTTTTCACTCTGATTTTCTTCCTTCGGGTTATTGCTTTTATTCTCGTGTCGAGCATCTGTAGTAAAACTTACTTTTGTCAAAGAAAAAAACAAAACACCACTATTGTTTCGTATACTTCAACACCATCACCCGAAAAAAGCATACACGTGCAAAAGGAAATTTAAATTGAGATTTCTATGCTGAAAATTCTTGATTCCATTTATCAGACATATTTAATAACACAATTCGGTTTATAAGCAAATTCGATCACGAAGGGTTTAAAAGAAAGTTATATATGGATTTCTTCCTCCTTTTTCAAGGTTGTTTTGTTGGGTGTTTTAAAGATCTTTAGACGTTTGCTTATCACCACTCTTCTGTTGGACAGCTTGATTGCGCTGATGTGGGCGGAGCAAGCTAATGCTATTATTTGATTGGACAGTTTTAACAGGGACGCTATGCCATAAAGAGTTACACTAGTTGAAAGTGGATTCGGTTTAGATGTATTGTAGCCCTGTAAATCATGTTAGAGAATTTGTTCAAAAGCTGTCTTTTGCTCTAAAGTTTATTTATATTTATTTTCATCTTTCAGTTTCTTCTACAAATAAAAGTAACATATTACCAGCCCATCGTGAATTACATCGCGCGATTTTAAAAGAGTAAAAAATCTCATAAAATTTAAAGTATAGCTTCTGAATAACTTCGAACGTGTCACTGTTGATAAAAATATTTTCATAACTAAAAATGATTCAATATAAGAAGATCATAGTTAACATTTTAAAATAAAAATAAAAACATGAGAACGACTTTTCACTTGCTTTCTTTACAGACTGAAAATTTGTTGTTTTTCTGGGTTTTGATGTATGTACTTTTCACAGGAAATTAAATCAAGAAAGTAAATAACTATACACGAAAAAAAAAGAGCGAGTGTGCAAGTTTATGAATAATCCCATTTTAGCTAACTCTGACGGTAAGAAAAAAATAAGAAAATAAAATATCAAGCAAGACATAAATTATGTTTAGAATGCGGAAAAGCAGTTGGACATTTTTAAAATTAATTTTGCAAGAAGGTTTATTACTTACAGCGAAAAGATGTCCAGCCGCCACTGCCAGTCCAATAGTAAGAGGGGCTGAGCCGCTGAGGTCATTCCGTTTCTCGTCCGTAGATGCCAAAACCACAAACACAAGGATGAAGGTGACCATTAATTCTACCCCAAAACCCTGCGCCGCTGTAATTCCGTTCAGAGTGTTCACACCCAGACTGGTTGCTTTTGGTTTGCTCGCTACCCCGTACAATACGGCTGCACCCGCAATTGCGCCGACGCATTGTGTAATGATGTATAGGAGTCCTCTGACGATGGACACCCTGCGAACGACTAGAGCACCAGCAGTGATGGCGGGGTTGAGATGCCCACCGCTAATGTGCTGGACACACCAAACCATGGTGCCAAACACCAGTCCAAAAGCCAGCGCTACCTGCACCACTGATGTCGTTTGGCCATTATTTTCTATAGAGCCGCACCCTACCAAAACTAGAAATAGGGTACCTAGAAACTCTGCGGCCAGGGCACGCCACAGGTTAGCACTTGTGAGATCTTCCAAATTTTCCTGCATGATTTTCCACATGTTCCAACATCCAAGCCTTGTGTAGAGGGATTGCAGACTCCGGCTTAGGGGCGCGGTTTAAATACAACGGTTTAAAGCAGTCGGGAACAAACAGCGCGCAGAGAAGATAATTACCCTGAGATGCCAAATGTAGAATAAAGTCCCAGCCCATACGCACGCGCGCTTATATTAAACGTGGTTTTGACCCTTGACTTTACATATGGCTGATTTACGCCTTACTACGATTCGTGAGAAGGTTTGCTTAACTAGATGGTTGTTTTCCACAACATCTAAAGTGTTCTAACCGACGCACACATATATCACATAAATTTTGCCCTTACTATTTATTTGACTGCTTCTACTATATTATTCTACTGCTCAGGGGATTGATTATTCAGGCAATACTCTGAGGACAGTAAACTTAAACCATTCATACAATTTAAGGAGAAATGCAAATTAAAAGTAGTTGTACCCAGCCCAACACAAAATCAACAACAAACAAGCAGAAAGCCAACAAAAGAAAGCAAACTAAACAAACAAATAAAGAAATAAAACATTTCATTCTGCTTTTAGAAGTGAAACTATTATAACAAACAAACGTATATTATTAACAGTGAGTAAATTAAATCAGCTTAACTTTCTTTTAATGTCGATTGTATGAAACTTTCTCAACATCTAATGACTTCGCAGCTTTTTCTTGTTACACTATTAATGAAATTCAAATAGTTTGCATAACTCTTAGGTCGTATAAGCAAACGGTCAAACGGCTGGCTTATATGCGAATGTACGATATGAAGATTATATCGAAAAACAGTTGATTAATTTCTTAAATAGCTTATCTAGCTAGGCCTAATATACATGCATTTTGTTGGATGTTTTCAATCAGCGTGATAGACAGCTGACAAAAGAAAATGGTGTGAAATAAACCCGGAGATTCCAGCTCCCATAGCAGAAATATAAAACGGACTTATTTAGATGAGAACGATCAAATGACAGATTGGAAAACAAACCCGGAGGTTCCTAATTCCATAACAAAAAAATAAAACAGACCTTTTTGTTCAAGAATGGTCTACATGATAGATTTTGAAAGGAACCGGGAGATTCCAACTATGAAAACAGAAGTATAAATTAATTTTATGAACCGACCAATTCGGGGCATTAATGGTTGGAGCCTGATATTTAGACAGGAAGCTAGTGTCAAAACATAAAATTTGTTTTTCCCACAGCATAAAACCAAACACATACGTACAAAACTCCAAAGTGCAAAAAATAGGATCCACTATCCGGATCAAGAAATTTACAATTTGATAAGTGTTCCTAGTCCCGATATTATTTTCTCCCAAAACAAGGAAAACAACACGAGGCACGTTATCCAAATTTGGAAAATCCTCTAAGAAACTCACAGTGACAAATGACCACAGATTAAAAAACGCATCTTATTCCGACAGCTGACACAAAATGAATATTTTTTATCACATCCGTCCTTAAAAGTAATTAATCCGAAACAGGCAGACGCTAAAACATCACCAAAAATACACCAAACAAGTATAGCTATCATTTGCCAAAAAGAAAACGCACAACTTAGTTTTATTTTTGCAACACATACAACAATACCTTATAACTTTCAGTTGCCATAAACAACACTAAAAAGAAACTCACACAAAGATTTTGCTAACATAAATTAATTAAAAATTATATCCTTTCATTTGCTAAAATAATAATAACACAGCTAACTACGTTTTACTACAAAACGAATAACTACAGAGTTATACAAAAAAAATATTTCCCCCCAAATTTATTAGATAGAACATAGAATAGGTAATACAACTTATAAATATGGCCTAGATAAAGCCGTCCTTACAAAAAGGGGTACGCATACAACACAACACCGTATTGCACACAAAAAATGGACATTCCGACTTTGGTAAAGTCACTTAAAATAGAAAACAAGAATAGAAACAAATGAGGAAAGGAAATTGGCATTGAAACTATGTGCATACTTACGGAGATGTAAATCCTACTAACGCTGCCCGAGCAATAGAAGAAAAGTACATTCAATAGTAGATGGGTAAAAAAAAAAAACTTTATACGATTGGATGAATAAAAAACAAAGAGCAACCCTGCAACATTACACTTCTACCTTTGTACACTAATACAAAAAACAACGCTTTGGGTGTACAAAGAAAACACACACAAGATATAAATTTTTGAAAACAGGGTGTCACTACAAAGTTATAAACAGCAAGATATGCTGGGATGAGGCTAAGTGGTGTCAACATCCGGAAAGTAAACGTTGCTTTCAGATAGCTTGAACAAAATATTATTGCTCTAAATTATAACAAGGAAAGAACCATCTAATGACAGAATGGGAAAAAACCCCTGTAGATTCCAGCAACAATAACAAAAATATAAAAAAAAACTTATTTTTATGAGATTGATCTGAAGAGTAATCTCCATTAGGATGTAGTTCTAAGCTTTAACTAGTTACTTTTGCTACTTTTATTATTGCTGCTACAACTACTTCTACTACTACTGATGGGTTTACGACTGCTTATGATACTACCACCGCTACCACGACGTGCCACTGATATATTTTACCTTATATCGGAGTGGTAAGTGTGTTTATATGTAACTACCACTTTGAAGCATTAATGGTTGGGGCCTGGAATTCAGAAAGGAAAGAAAACATTGCACTCACATAGCTTGAACAAAATATTCATGCTCTAAATTTATATATATATATATATATATATATATATATATATATATATATATATATATATATATATATATATATATATATATATATATATATATATATGTGTGTGTGTGTGTGTGTGTGTGTGTTCTCTGTATATATATATATATGTATATATATATATATGTATATATATATATATATATATATATATATATATATATATATATATGTGTGTGTGTTCTCTGTATATCTGTATATATATATATATATATATATATATATATATATATATATATATATATATATATATATATATATATATATATATATATTGCATTAATTTAAAAAAAAAGAATACTGCGGTGACAGAGAAAAGGATGTCACCACCCCCGAAAAATAAATTGGTTGGTTCCTTAATGGTTTAGTTCAGTCACACAAATGTTCTGTGTAAATATCTAAGGATGTATCCACCTGATTCCCCGAAACATAATAGCCAGATACAAGCCATGATTCATACCTCCTTCGCCCCACTTCACCCTTCTAGCTTTAAAACATAAACCCACTGGGATGTAATTGAGTTCTCAGTTTATTTATATTAATCGGAACCTTCGGCTGTACTCCTTCACTGAGAGACAGACCAGGTGCCTCATCGAACTCTGCCGAAATTGAAGCGTTTATTCTGACACTTGTTGAAGGTTCATCTATTCTACTGGGTATAACATAACGCATATCATGCACGTTCGTTTTTTGAAGTATAATCCTTCCTCTGAAAGTAGAAACCAGGATCTACAAAATGCAGTATGTGACGATTGGCCATAATGACGTCAGTACTCAAACTGCTTCGCTGCCAGTAAAACCGAATTTTTCATAGACCTGGTCCTCTCAGAACAAAAGTGCATGTAGAGTTGAGCCCTTTGTACAGAAATGCATGTCTTCTTGGTATTTCACTAAGGGATAATATTTATTCTTTATACAAATTAATTTTATTTATAAAGCAAAAACCAAAAATGTATTGAAATTCATGTTTTTTAAAGTAAAAAGGGTCATCAATTTCATATTAGAATAGACAGCCCTGTGACAAACACCTTATAAAATATGATTGTTGTGCCAATATTTTCCTCAAATGTCATCTTAGAATAGACAGCCCTATGATAAACACCTTGCAAAATATGATTGTTGTACCAATATTTTCCTGAAATGTCATCTTAGAATAGACAGCCCTGTGATAAACACCTTACAAAATATGATTGTTGTACCAATATTTTCCTGAAATGTCATCTTAGAATAGACAGCCTGGTGATAAACACCTTGCAAAATATAATTGTTGTGCCAATATTTTCCTGAAATGTCATCTTAGAATAGACAGTCATGTGATATACACCTTGCAAAATATGATTGTTGTACCAATATTTTCCTGAAATGTCATCAACAGTTAACTACTTTAAGGCAAATGAAAAGAAAAAATGTTTTAAACCTGTGATAATCTTCATGCGCTGTACAGACAATATTTGATTGCAGAGAGAGAGAGAGAGAGAGAGAGAGAGAGAGAGAGAGAGAGAGAGAGAGAGAGAGAGAGAGAGAGAGAGAGAGAGATCATAATGCTAACAGGGCTACCGTCTTCTTTATTTCCATTTATGTAGAGAGATGTTATTTCACGAGTTCTTGATAACTCTTTGGTCGTAGAGGCAAAAGGAAAATAATCTAATGGGTCATTACCTCTGACCCACAGATTTTGAGGTCAACATTAGCAATGCTCCTGCGGATTTCTGTTTACGTTTCACGCTACTGGCATTAGTTAACTGCGCTCATTTCAAATGAAAGACTTATGCTGGAAACATGTTCATTGACTTGTTTGGCTGTGAGAAAGATATTAAAATTCTTTCTTGTTGATGAAAAAGTGAGAATTTTTTTTACAAGATTTTAGCCTAACAGCAAGCCCCTAATATAAGAATAGAGTGTAAGTGGGAAAAGGGCTCAAAGTGAAACGGTTGCAAACATATTAAATTTCAAGGAATCCCCAGATAGTGCTACCTTAAATCAGCAGTGTTCCCAAGAGGCTCATTGACAATGATAAGTAAACAACCAATCAACAGACTCTCTTAAAGTTCTTAATGTTTTAACTTATTCGCCTTCATTAGTGAATCATGAAGTAAATACAGTAGTGTGATGTCACATTCATAATCTATCATCATAGAATCAACACACGTTACGTATCACTTTCGTGAGAAATGTCAATAACATTAGACTTTTGTCTCGCGTACTGAGCGTATTCGAAATTATACGGATACCAACATTACTTGAATAAATGTCATTCTCAAAATATACTTTGTCCATCCTTATAAATTTATATTCAAAGAATATCTTTTGGCTCTGTGATTGTGATTTAGATTTTTAATGTAACTTTAACAATTTTGTAGTCATATTGATTCGATGTCTGCAGTGTGGCTGTTTATAATCATGTCGAGCACTGGGGCATCATGACGCAGACATGATGTTCCATCCAGTCATATTATTCTGACACCTGGTGTCTGTGTGTGTGTTTTGATTCCAAAAGTTGAACTACACATAGCATTTAGTTTTCCATGAATTTGGTCGAAGTAATGTATAAAGTCTTTAGGAATGCAACCATTTGGTTCAGAGAGTCGCGCAGATGCCTTAAACAGAGATTGTAATGTGAGATACGAGCCAGTTGCTATCACTGTGGAATGAAATGAAAATATGAGATCATTATTGTTAAAATTAAATGGGTAGAGAACAAACAATGTCATGGTGGAGTCCAATTTGACACAATTCCAAATGAGGAAACTTGTAGGGGTTTTTTTGTGCAAACTGTGAAAGTTTTTCTTCTAAGATACTATATTATATCCACATCTCTGTACGAGTCCACTGTCTGAAACTTGTTTTTCTCGTTTTGTTCTTGAGCTGAACAAACCAAAAATGACTGTACATATATATGAGAATTATTTACTAGGTTGTCATGCGAAGTGTGTCTGCAACGCACGAGCTTATATAGCACCGATTCAGTGCCATCATTTTTTGGTGATGCGTGCTTAGTCGTGACGGTATATGGGTCGGTGCGTGCAGGCAAGGCGATGGGTGCCATTTACTCACGGACCTGGTTTCGAAACTCGGTAGAGTACGAATTTAATGTCTCTAACCTGTATGATAGTATTGTTTGTATTAAACTATTATTTCTGCCCAATATTATCAAGATTCTACTACAGAATCCAGGGATAGCACAGTCTGTTCTGTCTGGTATATATTTATAATTATTTGTAATGCAAAAATATTATATACCTTGATTTCTTTAATAGGAATCTGGAACGACTGTGTATATATTTATGAGAATTATTTACTAGGTTGTCATGCGAGTGTATCTGCTACGCACGAGCTTATATAGCACCGATTCAATTCCATCATATTTTGGTGATGCGTGCTTAGTCGTGACGGTATATGGGTTGGTGCGTGCAGGCAAGGCGATGTGTGCCATTCACTCCCTGACATGGGTTCGAAACTCGGTAGAGTACGAATTTAATTTCTCCAACCTGTATGATAGTATTATTTGTATTAACCTATATATATATATATATATATATATATATATATATATATATATATATATATATTATATCTATATATATCTCTATCTATATATCTATATATCTATATATATATATATATATATATATATATATATATATATATATATAATTGGCGGCGTGCAAAACACACCAACCTCTTTCACTACGGTTCCTTGCTAGGGAATGACCTTCCGCGGTGTAATTTACCCAGTGTGGATAGATAGAAAGAAGAATGCAGATCACTGAACAAGTATATTGAAGAAATAACACAACGAGCCCCCTTTCAATGAACAAATATAAAATTTAATCAGTTTATCAACAGAATTTAAAGTGAAAAGAAATCAATGACTTGGTTACTAAAGAAGGAAAATGGTACTAACATGTACTCAAATAAAAAGACAATACAAATTTCTTTAAATGTAAAATTACTTGCAAAGTTAATATACTATCTTCATTGCCAACGAGATGTGACCTTTGAGTGCAACGATGAGAGACTTCATCACCTATCTTATGCGGACATCAAGACTTCCGTTCGTCCCTGCTCCGTCGATCTTTGTCTAGCTTTTTCGTCTTGGACACTTGTCCGTCGAACTCTGACTTAGCAATCGTCTCTGGACTTAGATTTCTGCGTAGAATTTGTTCTGGTCCTGTGATTGTTCAGGGATTTCTCATGTGAATCCAGGAAAGCTGTTTCCTTCAATAAATAAAATGTCTCGCAATAGACAATAGGTCACATTCCCAAGTATATCTATATTTTTACATTAATTCGGCTCGGAAAAACAAAAGGCATAAATTCTGCCGCAGTAACTCATTGCTCCCTAACTGTTATGTTTACATAAAAGGTCAATGCTTGTCCTGACCTTAATTCGGGTCACGCTAGGGATGGTCAATTAAATTCAACTCAGCCGTATGAACCCGTATATACCCCCCTTGACTTCTTACTCTACCAATCTAACAGTGTTAAGTTACATATGGCTTAGACCCTCAGATCTAGCTATTCTAAAATAGTTTACTCGACCAATTAAATATTACAAACTAGTATATGGGTATACATGTAAGGTTAGGTCATATTCATTCTAGAAAGAGGTAATCCATAAACCTATGAAACCGTATCCATCATTCTTTAAGCTTAATTCATTTAAATTCCTAATCATTCCTATGTATTAAAGATTCAATTACATGCAATCTTGTCAACTAATCTAATGAAATTTTAGTTACATTCAATCTTGCCAATTCTCCAAATGAATTGATAATTAGAAAATCAAAGAATAAAATGTCGTGACTAGCATTTCACTAAAATCCTGCAAAATGAAATCAAACATACATACATCATATCAAGAATACATTTGCAAAATAGATCAACAAATGAAATAACATTAAAATCGGGAAACTAAGATTGCGTACCTTTGGCCGTTTCTTTATGTTTCCACGAACCTCACGTATAGTCCGTCTCCTAACTGAGACAACTATCTGGCCTCTTATTCAATAACAAAAATGTACTTGATACGAATTTAAATGTAGAGTTTGTCTACTTCGCTGGGACAAAACTCCCGCTTTACTGCCAAATCACGAGATAACGTCTTACACGCTCTCCAGGAGTCTCGACTACTCTTTTCCAAAAAAGATTGTAGACTTTCCTCACGAAAGATTTAAGACTGGGGAATTTTCCAAAAGTAAAACCTTTAATTTCTTACAGAGTTATGCCCATAAATCCATATTAACCAATCGGAATAGACAATATCCTAAACCTGTTCCGTAGAATTTTTGAATTGACAAGACAACTAAACAACTAATCTTGCCGTAATTAACATTACTTTGAACAATCATCTATAGCCAGCTCCTGCCCTTTACCAGGTCGATTTTGGGAAAGGTTCTTATGTCATTCTCTGGTACCATAGCCTCTGACTCGGTCATGTTACGTCAGGTGGAACGAATTCCCTTTTGACGTTCAGAGATGAAATGAAAATAATCATCTATTTCTAGCCCTTTCTACTTTAATTAAGTTGACTTTGATACAATTCCTTTAACCAAAGCTTCTAAGAGTTTTGAAAATTCGACACATCATATATATATATATATATATATATATATATATATATATATATATATATATATATATATATATATATATATATATATATATATATATATATACATACATACATACATACAGAGAGAGAGAGAGAGAGAGAGAGAGAGAGAGAGAGAGAGAGAGAGAGAGAGAGAGATACCTGTATGCATGAATGTATTAATGATTGACGTCAAGTGCCACTTGCTCTGCGGCCTATCCGCCCTGCAATGAAGCATCTGCATTATGCAAATTATAAGTAGATGTGCTAATTGAATTGCTTTCGTGGGAGGCACGAGATACTTATAATTCTTAAGTGTTAAAATTACCGTAATGAATTGGAGCTTGTGATTTTTTTTTCTCAAAGGAACATACTACTTCATCCTAAGTAATAGGCACTGTTGAGTAATGCAAAAAGATAGATAGACTAATAATTATGTTGAAGGAGAGTTTTATTCTACCATTTGTTCCTCAAAACACTATGTTGTGTGTGTGAGTATACATACATACATACATACATACATACATACATACATACATACATACATACATACATACATACATACATACATACATACATACATACATACATACATACATACATACATACATACATACATACATACATACATACATACATACATACATACATACATACATACATATGTGTGTGTGTGCATGGGTGTGTGCATGTGCCAGGATCCATACTACAGAAGATTTTATTAACAAATTTCAAGCCTCCAGTCAACGTAGCTTGCACTCCAAATACATATCACAAGTCATGATTGGCAACAGTGACTTTATTAGGATTTAAGACTGTAGGTGACAATGATTGGCAACATGACTTTATTAGGATTTAGGACTGTAGGTGACAATGATTGTCAACAGTGACTTTATTAGGATTTAAGACTGTAGGTGACAATGATTGGCAACATGACTTTATTAGGATTTAAGACTGTAGGTGACAATGATTGTCAACAGTGACTTTATTAGGATTTAAGACTGTAGGTGACAATGATTGGCAACATGACTTTATTAGGATTTAGGACTGTAGGTGACAATGATTGTCAACATGTCTTTATTAGGATTTAAGACTGTAGGTGACAATGATTGTCAACAGTGACTTTATTAGAATTTAAGACTGTAGGTGACAATGATTGGCAACAGTGACTTTATTAGGATTTAAGACTGTAGGTGACAATGATTGTCAACAGTGACTTTATTAGGATTTAAGACTGTAGGTGACAATGATTGTCAACAGTGGCTTTTTTAGGATTTAAGACTGTAGGTGACAATGATTGTCAACATGACTTTATTAGGATTTAAGACTGTAGGTGACAATGAGATATTATATAATTTGTTGAACACAGGTCAAGTTATACGACTCATACGGTCTACCAGCTTTGCTACAGAGGCCTTTCTCTCTGGAATTAATATGGTGATGAGAATGAACTGATAATACAATTAAAATGTTTTTTTCTTCCTTTTTGTTTGCATTTTTGTTGAGCTTTTTGTGTTTTTTAAACGACCAATATGATAAACCAAGGATGAATCAACTTGTCCACCTGTTTTCAACATTTGGCATAAATGAAATATCAAATACACTAAAATGCATCTGTTGTCTTATAGATAAAAATGAATGACACGAGCCCTCTACATGAAAATAACAATTTAATCAATTACATAAACAACTGTGGCAATGCATTGAATTAGGAAGATACACTTCTTTTGTAATAAATCATTCACAGAATTTCAGACACAAATATACTTATAAAAATAGTCGATCTGTTTAAGTGATAGGATTCATTCTTCATAGAATTGAGTGAGCGATCAAAGTCATTGACTGGTATAACTTTATAACCTGATTATTCGGGTTCATTCGAAATTCACTGTGATTGTTCTTTAACTTCGCCGTACCTGTACGTCTGTGTCCTTTCCATCTTTCCCTTCTCCAAACTCTATTGTTTCACCTCTTTTGGCTCTTGAATTTTATGTGGGTAGGAGGATACGTAAGTACATGATACGCAGATACTTGGATAGGTAGGTACATGGATACCTCCCGTGGAACTATTTCACCAGTAGAAAACAAACAAACAGAGAAGCAACCTAAATCTTTTGTCAGATATCATAATGGGGATAGATCATTACTCCTCTTTCGTTATGTCAGACATTGTTCTATCGGAATTCAAACATATACCAAAGGCTATCTGGAAAAGTTAACCACAATAAGCTATAAATAAAACCTAGTGTCATAAGATTAATGAATTTCCTAACGGCTATAATATGGTTAAACTATGTTATTTTCAGTCAATACACACATTCATGTCTTTAACAGAAATGAAATCTCACTTCATGGCTTGATAGTGTTAATTTCAGTCAATACACACATCCAAGTCTTTAGCATAAATGAAATCTCACTTCAAGGCTTGACAATGTTAATTTCAGACAATATGCACTCTAGTCTTTATCATACGCGAAATCTACTAAGGTCGGTGAATTCACGCGGATTCTCGTAACTCATATCCATTAAGGTAAGGCATAAAATTCCTAGATGCATATTTTCCTATAACAAACAAGACGACACCTTCATACAAGTCGTCAAACATATATAAAGAATATCATTGTCAGGAGTCAACTAAACACAGTTTTGTTGATATCAACGGATTACATGAGAGTGGCGCAGATATCTTGCATCTTCGAGCTTTGCTCGTTTTTCCCGCCAGCATTGTTTCCGTCAACTTTTCAATCATCCGATATCTTGGATAATTATTTCACGAGTGAATTTCTTCTAAATTCAAACTCGTAGTCTTCTACCTTTGTTTTCTCTTGCAGACAAATGCTGACTGACTAAACTTCTTTGATGGGACATATTAAAACCAAGGAATATCGTGTGGGAACCATGCCCCTTATTAAGCGTAACCAATCCAGATTAAATATATCTCCCGACTTTTATAAATAGGCGCCAAAATTATAGTGTGCGTGACCTCAGTATTCCCAAATAACTAATCCTGGATAATTTCAATATCTGACATTTCCGATACAAGATTGAAGTTAACCTTTACCTTCCAGTCTGTCTGACCGCTCCGGTGGCTTAGTTGTTAAGAGCGTCCGCCTCGGATGCGGGAGGTCGTGGGTTCAATCCCCGGTTGAGTCGTACCAAAGAGTTACAAAAATGCTTGACGCTTAGCATTAAGAGGTTAGTGTTAAATTTGACTGGTCGGCCTGGTGTCAGGATAATGTGACTGGTTGGAAAATCATGCTTCATGTCTGCGGCATGATGTCCCAGTGCTAGACATCACTATAAACTGCCATACTGCAGATATCGTAGCGATATCACTGATTTTTTTTAAAGCAACATTAAAAATCATAATCACATCACATCACATCACCAGTCTGTTTGACTATTAAATAAACGAGTGCTTAATTAAAAATCATTTATCTCATGACACACAGCCATTAAAAAGTTCGTGCTTTACGGTGCTTTAACACGCACCTGTTCACATAAATCTAATCGTACACTTGCTCACATTAATCAGTTCTTCGTAGATCAACATAAATTTGCACCTTTACTCTAACACTAGCGGTGTACCTATTTATTGCCACTAATAATATTGCTACAGGTTCATTGTGATGTGTCGAATTTTGAAAACTCTTAGAAGCATTGGTTAAAGGAGTTCTATCAAAGACAACTTAATTAAAGTATAAAGGGCTAGAGATAGATGATTATTTTCATTTCATCTCTGAACGTCAAAAGAAAATTTGATCCACGCGACGAAACTTGACCGAGTTATATGCTATGGTACAATGCTATGACATAAGACCCTTTCCCAAAATCAACAGGTTAAAGGGGAAAGCTTGGCAACAATTGACTGTTCAAAAGAACGTTAATTACGGCATGATTAACTGTCTTGACAAACATTTTATGGAACAGATTTAGGAAACAGTCTATTCCGATTGGTTAATAGTAATTTATGGGTGTAACTCTAAGAAATTAAAGGTTTTGCTTTGGAGGAATTCTTCAGTCTTCAATCTTTCGTGAGGAAAGTTAGATGAACTCCGAATTCGTAGCAAGTACGTTTTTGTTATTGAGTAAGGGGCCGGATAGTTGTCTCAGATAGGAGACAAACTATACGTGAGGTTCGTAGAAGACGAATAAAGAAACGGCAAAAGGTACGCAATCTTAGTTTCCCGATTTTAATATGTTATTTCATTTGTTGATTTAATTGCAAATTTATTGAGGTTATGATGCATGTATGATTTCATTTTGCTGAGTTTTAGTGAAATGTTAGTCATGACATTTTATTCTTTGATCTTCTAATTATCAATTCATTTGGAGAATTGACAATGTTGTATGTAATTGAATGATCGTTGGAAGAATTGACAAGATTGCATGTAATTGAATATTCGATACGTAGGATCGCTTAGGAATTTGCAAGAATTAAGCTTAATAAATGATGGGTAATGTTTCGTTGTTCATGAATTAACTATGCCTAGTATGACATGTATGAAGTGTATATCCATATACTAGTTTGTAATATTTAATTGATCACGTAAACTATTTTAGAATAGTTAGATTTGAGGGTTTAAGCCATATGTAATTTAACACTGCTAGATAGTTAGTGTAAGAAGTCAAGGGGTGTTAAATACGGGAACATACGTCTTAGCTGAGTGGAATTTAATGACCACCACTAGCGTGACCCGAATTAAGGTCAGGATAGGCAATGACCGTCGATGTAAACATAGGAATTAGTGAACGTGAATGCGACAGAATTCCTGCCTTTTGTTTTCTGAGCGGAAGTAATGTAAAAATATAGATATACTTGGAAATGTGACCTATTGTCTATTTCGAGACATTTTATTTATTAAAGGAAAACAGCTTTCATTGACTCTCCTGAGATTCCTGGATCTTGATGAGAAAATTCTACAGCGAGAGGTCAGAAGTTCTCACCGCTCAAGTACAATCGTCTAAACGAAGTTCGACTGGCAAGAGTCCAAATCCAGACAACTAGACAAAGGCTGGCAGAGCAGGAACGAACGGAAGTCTCGATGTCCGCATAAAATAGGTGATGATGTCACACATCTTTGCACTCAAAGGTCACTTTTCGTAGGCAATAAAGATAGAATTATGTTGCTGACTAGTAATCGTAACAGTAAAATAAATTTGTATGTTTTTTTTTTATTTGAGTACATGTTAGTACATTTTTCCTTCATTTGTAACCAAGTAATGGATTTCTTTTCATTTTAAATTCCGTTGTTAAATTGATTAAATTTTATACTTGTTCATTGAAATGGGGCTCGTTGTGTTTATTTCTTCAATATACTTGTTCAGAGATCTGCATTCTTCTTTCAATCTATCTACACTGGGTAAATTACACCGCGGAAGGTCATTCCCTAGCAAACCGTAGTGGAAAGGTTGGTGTGTTTAGAACGCCGCCAATTCCCACATTCATGTATCTGTTTATGAATTGTGTTATTGATTAAATCCTGAACAGAATGAACAAAAAGGGGGGAATATAAATTTCCCTGCAGTCAAAAACTTCTTCCGATTCTGTTGACCCATGCATACACGTTTATTAAGGCATTAGATATATTTATCTGTGTTACGACTCCAGGTCTTAAAAGTATGTACCAAAAGAAGTGAAACTAATAATTTAAGCAAAAAAAAATTTCTCCAAGTTACAAAGTGAAAATATAAGATATAGAGTATTATGAAATAAATCCCAAATAATTCTAAATGTTTTCTCACAAGTCAAAAATTATCTAAATTTCCCAATGACTTCTAACAGTTTCGAATATCCTGATGCAACCCATAATGTCTTTGAATGAGTTCCTTATAAATATTAAAAAGTGTTAATCCAAAGCTAATGAACAATTTATTTTTCCAATAAATAATTTAAATAAAAAATTTATCTTGAATTACATATGAGAAAAACAGTAAAATCTTATAGCAAATGGATATAACAAATGGATTCCAGATATGGATCTAAGATAGGAACAAATTATTTATCAAGTTCCTATTTATGCACATTTTCAGTTGACCTATAAGGTAATATAATTCCAACGGGAGAGACTTTATTCTAATATAACAAGATCGACTTTGAAATCTTGCTAAGTAAACACTTGTGGTCCCGAGTGGACTAATGGTCTAAAGCGCTCATCGTTGAGGATCACTGCCATCTCACCTCTGTCTGCGTGGGTTCGAGTCTCTGGTTCCATCTATGTGGGTATGTGAGAAAGTATGTTAGTAGGTTCTTGTGGGTTGGTAGTTCTTTCCGGGGTATACGGATTAAACACCATCTATACTGGTTGCCATGCATAGTCTATCTTGTGCTGAAAAATGGCGTTAAACTCTATAACAACAACAACAAGGTAAACACTTTGTTTACAACGTTGAATCATGTACAAAAGTTAAGAACACAAACATGATATTTATCCTAAAGTACATTCTACAATCATGTGCATAAGATAAGTATAAAATATATGTATCGATATATAGTTACATATTAAATTCTATTTCACAATAACTTCCTTGCGTCTGTATTTTAAAGCTTGATCGTTCAGTGATCATAAAGCTAACTACGTGTTTGTAGTGCTCTACTTTTTTCATTAAACGGTCTGTCATGTTTAAATCATAAATGTGTCTTACACTGATCTTATCAATGTGACTAAAAAATTTAAACTCAAAATAGAATACAAACAACTTATCGATTTGCAAAGTTGATTGTGAATAGCCATTTAAGGTACAGAACTACATTTTGTAGCGGACACACTCGGCAGGAAGGTGAGGAATTCATTCACGCAGTCAATATTCAGTTGCCTGTAGTCACTCTTAACTCTGCTCAGAGGGCAAATATGTGTATTTGTATCGTGTAATATTTGACTATTTACACACCAAAGAATCAACGTAAGAAAATAGTAAGAAAAGAATAAGATTGTTCGGCCTAAATGACTCACCGGATTGACCTACCAGTCGAATATTGATATTGGACCCAGAGTGGCCGAGTGATCTAAAGCGCTCACCGTTCCGGATCACTGCCATCTCACCTCTGTCTGCGTTGTTCGAGTCTCAGGCTCTGCTAACGTGGGTAAGTGAGAAAGCTTGAGAGCAGCTTCTCGTGGATCGGTGGTTCTCCAAAGGGTTTTCCTGGGTTATTACTTCACCATTTATACTGGCCGTCATGTATAGTCTATATTGGGTTGAAAAATGGCGTTAAATAATACAACAACAACAACAACAACAACAACAACATAATATCGATAGGAAACCCAGTTCACTCGAGAAAAAGATAAGACAACATAATCGTCGTGCTGACACCATGTGACAGAATTCTAACATACATCATACAAAATGTATTACATTCATAAACCCCCCTCTCTCTCTCTCTCTCTCTCTCTCTCTCTCTCTCTCTCTCTCTCTCTCTCTCTCTCTCTCTCTCTCTCTCTCTCTCTCTCTCATTTAAGCCATGCTCTAAAAAGCTATTAGAATGAAATGTCAAAACGGAAGGTTATGTACGTTGATCGTTTGGAATATTACGTGTTCATCAATTAAGATTAGTTCTGCAATTGAGCAAAATCGTCAGTAAATTAATTTTTGTACATTTCTATGGGTATTTCATCCCAGTTATACCCACCAATTTTAAGTTTTAAGTTTTATTTATTGCTATTGTTAAGTATTTCAAAGTAACGTGTGAACAAAACCAAATGTAATGGTTGCTGCGGTGACATGGAAGATGACCTCGTAAAAATGGGCGGAGCATATGCATTATTTGTTATGAACAGAAAGTTCTTGATCAATAAGCTCCGTTGACTTTCTTTTAAATCGTCATTTTATTGTTTCTAAAATCATATAAATTCATTAAATGTATCATTACAAAAGCTAAATGATAAACTTTAACATTTATTTTGTGAAAAAGGTCTGCAACTAATGTCATTTAAAAATGCATCATTATCTGTCTCAGAAAAACTAGACTGGTTTGCGGCCTATTTCCTAATCACGTTAATCTGCCCAGTAAACAACATTATACAAGACAATCGAGAAATTCCAGCACCACGCACGGGCATGGTCTCCGTCAAAATGAGTTATCAAAACGTCAAGATGGAATGTGTGTGACCCAGTTACTTAGTTCTCCTGACTAATAACAGTATTTTTATATAGGCTCATAATACCGAAAAATAATGAACAGGTCATCCGAGGACATCACATAAATAGTTCACCTCATTAGTAGAGAACAAAACGTTAATTAAGAGTAAAGTAACCGTCTCTTTTAAGTTTTTACTCCGAGTTTCTAGGTAGATATATTATCCAGTACACGAACTCAAGGTGCAAGGGACATTTTATTTGCACAAATTGAATGTCACACATTCCTCTCTGATATGAAAAAAGAAATACAAAAATAAAATACAAGACTTAGGCATATAAAAAGGTGTCGATAATTGTGGATAGTTGTAGTAAAGCAAACTAGAAGAATATCATTCACTTGACCTGACAAGTCAATGTAAGTTTATAGAGCAAGAAGGGGTTTATGCACTCCAACC
>JAEAOA010001283.1:192500-226342 GCA_016746295.1 Potamilus streckersoni | reverse complement strand
TTGTGCAATACTTCTTTCTCTTGGTTCAAGACTGATTACTATTTTTCAAAGTTATCCAGTTCGCAATGTGTTATAATTTGCTGCCAATTCAAAATTATCAGGCACACCGTAGCTTTGTGATGAGCTCTTTGTCTGTTTAGATCAGTAATATTATAAGCTCCTTGCGGAATTTTTATTTTTTTTTGTTGTAGATATTGGAGATGTTGTAATCATAGTAAAATACATTTCATCGTTAATATCATTTTTCACATTAGGTATAGCATTCCAGCAAGTACAAGAAATTAATCCAATTTCATATTGTTTTGTAGGATCTAGTTGGATAGGTGGAATATAATTTACTGAAAAATTTGCGCGATCTATCGCAGACTCATAGAGATTAGTAATAATGTTGTTTGCATTCCTTTTATATTATATCATTTTACAAAATTAAGTCGCCGCGATTAAGTCGCGGTGTAAAGTTTCATATTCGTCAGATGTTAATAATTCACTTGATCTTAGATGATCAAGCATGTCAATGATTTCATGATCAAGTTCAACACTATCATTACCAGCTTAGTTTGATGATATTAATAACATTAATCTACCTATCATTTCAGTAGTTGAAGTAAATACTTTTACACCAGTTCTTGTTCTTACTCTACTTTTTTGTATACGAGATTTATCAAAAGTAAAAAATTTCCTTCTAAAACTCCACCCACTACAAAAAGGTTTTGCTCTACTATTTTCTGCTGTTTTTTTAAATGTGAGAGCAATGACACCGTTTCTCATTCTATCATAAAGTGGAAGCATATCATCAATTTCTGTAACCGTGTTTATTTCATCTTTAGCAGCAGCTCCGTCTCTTAATATTACATCTAATTTATCGATTAATACTTGATATTCTGCATGAGTCCAATTGCTTATATTTTCAATATCACTTATATTTTCTTTGTTTAAAAAATCATCATATTCACTACCTTTTATCTCATCATTTGCTCTTTTTGTAAAATAAAACCTTTGATCTCCAACTTGCATAAACTTTACAGTAAGATCACCGACTCTTTGTTGCTCCTCTCTGATATCTTTTATGTCTCCTGATAAATTTGTTATAATATTTGTTATTCCTTGCGTTGTTAACTCTGCTAATCTTTGCTCAAGTTTCAGCGGATTGTTTATCAATCGATCTGTTTCAGCTTGTATAGCAGCGGGATCAGCTATATTTGCTGTAAATGCCTCACTTAATTTTCTTTTTTCTTCTTCAGATCTAGTAACAAGTTTTGCAGCAGCTGCTTCTTGTTGTTCTCTAACAATTCCAACCAAACCTTTTTCTTGCAGTTGCTTAAGTTCTTATTTTGATTAGTGGTTTAGTTTCAGGTTGTTTACCTAATAGTGCTTCAGTAACCGGCTTGAAAATTGTAGCTGTTGCTTCTGTAGTGGTTACTTGCCCACGTCGTGCTTGTTGTACTTTTTGCTTAAGTGATGCTGAGATTGAGCAAGTTTTTTTAAGCGAATTTGTTTTCCCGATCCAGTTCGCCAACAATAAGATAATGACAATCAGGAAGTTCATTGCTGTGTTTGTGCTTCACTAGTCTCTCTGTATCAAAGTTTAGTATCGACGATTTTGCCATTTTGTATAATATTTAACTAGTGTTGATAATTTTATCTAAGACAGTAAATAATGAACTACTATACAAAATTTGGAACACTATTAGGAGATTTATCCAAAGAAGGTTATCAAGGTGACTTATCCAAATATGCAACTCTTGATCAGCTCCAAAATGAAATCAATAATTTACTAAATCTTACCAGTGTAGAACCAGATGAAGTCGTCATTTTCCAGGACAAAGAAGGACGATTAAAAACGAGTGATGTAAAACTGTCAGATGTACTTGTCCAAATTTCTATGCGGTTGCTGATAATATCATGACTTTTAACAATCAAGGTAATATACAAGATTCTGGTAGGTCAGTAAATGATTTTGTTAAAAAAAGCTGGTGATTTATTTAATGGGAATATTGTTGTGAACCAGAACAAGATTACAGATCTTGGATATCCAACTACAGATGGAGACGCTGTAACAAAGAATACGTCGATGATCAGGACGTTCCAATCAATAATGAAATAAGAGCGCTCAAAAATGAATTTCTTGGTCATGTGAACATGTTTTTAAGTTTTCGCAGTAACATAAACACACTTAAAAATGAATTTTTTGGAACTCCATCAAATGTTGACATTACACTCGCTAATATTAACACAAAATTCAATGATATTAACACAAAACTCAATGATATTATTAGTGAAATTCCTAGCATTGTTGAAAAAATGAGTATGGTTAAAATTCCTCACAGATTAAAATTATTGTGTATAATGTTGATACTGGTTATACTGGGTGGACACCAAAAACTAATTCTATCAAATATATTGCAGAAGTTACCGGTGTGTATAGATTCTCAGTGCTTAGCAGTGAAAAGTTTAGAATATCTACCAAATATCTATTTCGTCATCCAAATGATGACTCATCTGGAGTATTATCTGTAATAATAAACAAAAATTCTGAAGAAGAATTTGTACTTGAACCAGTTGATAAAACTTTAAAATTAGCAATTTTTCTCTGGTGTTTGGAATTTATAGCTGAACAACCAGCTCTTATTATGGGTTAACCAAACATAGGACTATGTGAACTAATATTATAATGAAAAGAAGTATAGTTGATTTCAATCATATTTCAAAAGATTTTCCAAAACAAGATGTAGACGCATTAAGACAATACTATAAATATTATCATAAAAAACTTTGGTGCGTGAAAAAATGTTACAAATACTACAACAAGATCCTTCGAGTAATATCTTATCTACCCTTGTTAATGACCAGTTCTGGTATAATTTCAAGTGGGGTATCATTAAATCCTTTTTGTTAATCATATCCGCTATTGGTGTTTCACTTACAGCGGCGTGTAAAAAAGTAGAACCAAGACTTTTCATAAAGAAGCACGGTTATTTAACATCAATTAAAACTTACAAGAAACTACTTGATCAGATCCGGTCTTACCTACGAAAAGTTAAATATAATATGGATGATTTATTACGTGAATTTCGTATTATTGACAATATGTTAACAGACATTCTACCAATGAAGGTTAGCAAGTATGAAAAAAATATCTAAAATAATATGAGTAACGTAAAAATGTATCTAAACTTAAGATATAATATAACTAAAATAATATCACTTACCTTCATCATTTTCATTCTAATGCTAATTTAATTTCCGCCTTGTTAACTGAAACGTTCTAATGTACAGTTAAATTTTCATCCTGTTATCTGATAAAAAGCTTGTGGTAGACTGAATTTATAAAACCCATTTGCCGTCTTTAGAATAATCGTATCCACGCATGCGCTGTTTTAACAAATTTATCACCTCTGCATGACAGCGCTTATCTAGATTAATCATAGCATTATAACACCTGTTGTTTTGTCTGGTTATAAATACCTGTCCGTAGTAGTAATATAGGGAAACAAGAGGTTTGGGATGGGGTGAGCATTCCAACACCTGTTGTTTTGTCTGGTTACAAAATACCTGTCTAATGTAGTAGTAGTATTAGGAAAATCAGGGTTGGGGGGGGGGGGGGGAGGAGGTGTGGGAGGTGGTGGTGGGACAAAACCCTCATTTTCCTATGAGGTGGGGGATAATTTAGGGGCTATAATTTATACTTGTTTGGAGGGTAAAAAAAAAGTAAGCTAAAACCCTCATTTAATTTATACTTGTTTGGAGGGTGAAAATATAAAGTGGGCTAAAATTCTCATTTCCTTATACTACTCAAGTATTCGAGTAAAATGTCGTGCTATAGACACCTATTCAAGGAGAGGTGCTCGCGGTGATCGTGAAGAATAGGACCTTTAAGTAATAAAAATATACCAAGTATTAAAATGTATGCATTATATTTTACACTCTCACTGTTTTGCTTGCTCTATTTTAAGTAACTAATTATATCAATATTTATTGTTTTTCATGTATTGTAATTTAAGACAGTCAGCCCTGTTATTTAGTTAATGCTCGATAACTTTTTTGATTCCATTATTGAGTGAAGAGACACTAGCATTGGGCTTATAATCGATGTCAAGTACATTACTGATTGAAGTGACACTTGCATTGGACATACAATGATCGTCAAGTACGATACTGATTGAAGACACATTTGCTTTGGGCTTACATCGACGTCAAGTACGATACAGATTGAAAAGACACTTGGATTTGATTTACAATCGACGTTATGTACGGTACTAATACTGATTTTACTGATACATGACTTGAGCGATACCGATTGAAGAGACACTTGCATTTCCCTTACAATCGACGTCAAGTACGATACTGTTTGAAGATACACTTGCATTTAGTTTACAATCGACGTCAAGTACGATACTGATTGAAGAAATACTTGCATTGGGCTTACAATCGACGTCAAGTACGATACTGATTGAAGAGACACTTGCATTGGGCTTACACTCGACGTCAAGTACGATACCGATTGAAGAGACACTTGCATTGGGCTTACAATCGACGTCAAGTACGATACCGATTGAAGAGACACTTGCATTGAGCTTACAATCGACGTCAAGTACGATACTGATTGAAGAGACACTTGCATTGGGCTTACAATCGACGGCAAGTACGTACTGATTGAAGAAATACTTGCATTGAGCTTACAATCGACGTCAAGTACGAATCTGATGGAAGAGACACTTGCATTGGGCTTACACTCGACGTCAAATACGAATCGTTTTGAAGAGACAATTGCATTGGGCTTACAATCTTATCCTAAAAAACCCCAGGGATACTGAGAAAAAAGGCTGTGTTACTTATGAAAAGAAAAATCCAAAAGTTAAATCAAACACGTTATGAACTTAACCTGATAAATATGTTTGGCTTACGTATGGCGGTTATTTATATAAAACCATTGCCTAGTTGTTATGGCTTACGTATGACAATTATTTATATAAAACCATTGCCTAGTTGTTATAGCTTACGTATGAGAGTTATTTATATGAAACCATTGCCTAGTTGTTATGGCTTACGGATGACATTTATTTATATCAAACCACCATTGCCTAGTTGTTGTGGCTTACGTATGACAGTTATTTATATGAAACCATTGCCTA
Source organism: Potamilus streckersoni (assembly GCA_016746295.1). Classification (NCBI taxonomy): domain Eukaryota; kingdom Metazoa; phylum Mollusca; class Bivalvia; order Unionida; family Unionidae; genus Potamilus; species Potamilus streckersoni. Next base: position 221,210 of record JAEAOA010001283.1, on the reverse strand, counting down.
GTTGTTATGGCTTACGTATGACAGTTATTTACAAAAAAACCATTGCCTAGTTGTTATGACTTACGTATGACAGTTATTAATATAAAACCATTGCCTAGTTGTTATGGCTAACGGATTACAGTTATTTATTTAAAACCATTGCCTAGTTGTTATGGCTTACGTATGACAATTATTTATATAAAACCATTGCCTAGTTGTTACAGCTTACGTATGAGAGTTATTTATATGAAACCATTGCCTAGTTGTTATGGCTTACGTATGACATTTATTTATATAAAAACCACCATTGCATAGTTGTTATGGCTTACGTATGAGTTATTTATATGAACCATTGCCTAGTTGTTATGGCTTACGTATGACATTTATTTATATAAAACCATTACCTAGTTTTTATGGCTTACGTATGACAGTTATTTATATGAAACCATTGCCTAGTTCTTATGGCTTACGTATGACAGTTATTTAATAAAACCATTGCCTTGTTGTTATGGCTTATGTATGACAGTTATTTATATGAAACCATTGCCTAGTTGTTATGGCTTACGTATGACAGTTATTTACATAAAACCATTGCCTAGTTGTTATGGCTTACGTATGCCATTTATTTACATAAAAAAATTGCCTAGTTGTTAAGGCATACGTATGACAGTTATATATATGAAACCATTGCCAGTTGTTATGGCTTACGTATGACATTTATTTATATAAAACCATTACCTAGTTGTTATGGCTTACGTATGACAGTTACTTATATGAAACCATTGCCTAGTTGTTATGGCTTACGTATGACAGTTATTTATATGAAACCATTGCCTAGTTGTTATGGCTTACGTATGACACTTATTTATATAAAACTATTTCCTTGTTGTTATGGATTACGTATGACAGTTATTTATAAAAACCATTGCCTAGTTGTTTTAACTTCGATAATAACTATCTCGTTTTCCATGTTCTTAATTTACCAGCATACACATGAATTGAAGGAGAAAGGAATACAAACTTCGATTATACTAAAGATCACCATGACATTTCTTAGTCCTAAATGCTTATACATATTTACTGATAGCCATATAAATCTGTAAAGTTTTCATTAATACATATAAACACGGACGGACGCACGCACGCACACAGACATACATAGCCTTATTTACAACTACTATAATTTAAAAGAGGACAATTTTCTTCACGTATAATAATCAATCTTCTATTTAGACTAATTGCTTTCACAGATAATAATAAGTCTTTAGTTTCGATCTACGTGTAGGCCAGCTATATTCAGACAGTATTTGCCTTCATCGATATTCAATCTATTGTTTCCATCTACGGTGAGGCCAGATTCTATTCAGATCGTATTTGCTGTAAAGATAATCAATCATAAGGTTTTATCTACGAGGGGGCCAGGTTCTATTCAGGCTAGAGTTTCCTTTGAATATGCAAATAATTTAAACTTACGAAAGCGGTCGCGAAATTGGTTTGTTTACTTTATCCATCTTTCATCCTTACAAAAAATATTGAATTGCCTTTCAACTTACTTTATCAGGAGAACAAGTAATTTGCATTGATAATTTAAACGCGTCCTATGGACTTTATTACTCTAAGAAGAGAAAAAATTTGAGATTGCATACAATTATTATAGAATGATGTTTATAATGTCTGCTGAGAAACTCCGTTGGTCTATCATACATTCTTTCAAGTACCGAATTGAAAAGTTATACAGTTCTGGGTCATGAAAAAGTTTTAATTAGCTCTTCTTTCCTCGATTATTACCACGCTTCTTTTGAATGTAACATTTACATTGCATCATTATATATATATATATATATATATATATATATATATATATATATATATATATATATATATATATATATTATATATATATATGCTAAAATACAACATTCAGTCTGTGAAGCTTTTTCATTTATATTAAAGTCCATTTCTTTAACCTAATGTACCCATCAATATTTCTGTTACTTCACAACAAGCTAAATTTATACGTACTTGTAGTACTGTGTGACAACATGGCGACATAGATGGAAATTTGACAATTACAGGGTAGTACTGTGTGACAACATGGCGACATAGATGGAAATTTGACAATTACAGGGTAGTACTGTGTGACAACATGGCGACATAGATGGAAATTTGACAATTACAGGGTAGTACTGTGTGACAACATGGCGACATAGATGGAAATTTGACAATTACAGGGTAGTACTATGTGACAATATGGCGACATAGATGGAAATTTGACAATTACAGGGTAGTACTGTGTGACAATATGGCGACATAGATGGAAATTTGACAATTACAGGGTAGTACTGTGTGACAATATGGCGACATAGATGGAAATTTGACAATTACAGGGTAGTACTGTGTGACAATATGGCGACATAGATGGAAATTTGGCAATTACAGGGTAGTACTGTGTGACAACATGGCGACATAGATGGAAATTTGACAATTACAGGGTAGTACTGTGTGACAATATGGCGACATAGATGGAAATTTGACAATTACAGGGTAGTACTGTGTGACAATATGGCGACATAGATGGAAATTTGGCAATTACAGGGTAGTACTGTGTGACAACATGGCGACATAGATGGAAATTTGACAATAAAAGGGTAGTACTGTGTGACAATATGGCGACATAGATGGAAATTTGACAATTACAGGGTAGTACTGTGTGACAATATGGCGACATAGATGGAAATTTGGCAATTACAGGGTAGTACTGTGTGACAACATGGCGACATAGATGGAAATTTGACAATTAAAGGGTAGTACTGTGTGACAATATGGCGACATAGATGGAAATTTGACAATTACAGGGTAGTACTGTGTGACAACATGGCGACATAGACGGAAATTTGACAATTACAGGGTAGTACTGTGTGACAATATGGCGACATAGATGGAAATTTGACAACTACAGGGTAGTACTGTGTGACAATATGACGACATAGATGGAAATTTGACAATTACAGGTAGTACTGTGTGACAACATGGCGACATAGATGGAAATTTGACAATTACAGGGTAGTACTGTGTGACAATATGGCGACATAGATGTGACAATATGGCGACAAAGATGGAAATTTGACAATTACAGGTAGTACTGTGTGACAGTATGGCGACATAGATGGAAATTTGACAACAACAGGGTTTAATCCATTTGTAGAACCATTTCAATTGTCGATACCAATTGCTTTTTTACAAAATAACATTTGGGTGACATTATCATTTTCAGCATGTTATTCATTCTTGTCTACCTCATGCATGTGAAATCATAATGGGCTATCACCACGATTACGTATACTTTTAAATGGAAAAGAAGTGTGTAGTCTGAAGCACAATGATGTCTCAAGAGAGAACTGTATATATTATATATATATATATATATTTATATATATATATATATATATATATATATATATATATATATAGTGTGCAAATTATGAAGATAGCTTGAATTTCATTTTTTTCAGAGAAGAGTGGTGATTAGACTATTGTATTATTATTACTTTTAATAATAATAATAATAATAATATAATAATAATAATAATAATAATAATAATAATATTATTATATATTATTATTATTATTATATATTATTATTATTATTATTATTATTATTATTATTATTATTATATTATTCAGGTTTATCGCCATTTTTTAGCTTATGAAGTGTTATAACTAGTGGAGCAAAAATATGGGAAAACCCGGTAAAAACCACCGACCCATAGAATGCTACTGGCAAGTTTGGTCACTTACCAACATTCGTAGGACCTGTTTGTCTCGTTACACACAAATAGAACAATGTTCACTAATATTTGATTTTCTCAAACATGTGCTGAGAAACCGGGAATCGAAAAGAAAATCAATACTTATTAGTGGTTGTTTGACAAACCCTGTTAAACGAACATAAAACCAATGTAATTATATGTATATCTTTGGACACTAATACTTGTTTATCTAAGACAAGGGAGAATAAACCCGCCAACAAATGAAAATCTCCATTTATTTGATTCTTTGGTTACTTTAACATAATTTTCTTAGACTTGGACTTGCAAAGATTGTAGATCTTCTAAAGAGTAAACAATTTTTAGTGATTTATAGGACACGAATCACAGAAGGATCCCCTCCTTTATGCATAACATAAAATCTTGGGTGACGTCTGATTGAGATTCTAGAAACCGTGGGTGACACAGCACTTATGAATGTAATACTACCCATTCTTTACGTCACAAATCAATGGAACATTTGAATGGTATCCCACAAATATATAATATATACACCTGTGTTACGGTTTACGAGCATTTCTGAAAGGATGAAGGGTATAGATCATTTCGCTACTCTTTAACTGGTCTTCAAATGAAACATCCCTTTCAAATTCCACATGAAATATTTAACTAGTGTGCGACGATTGTATTTTAAGCACACCTGTAAATAATGAATATATTGTACTGACACATGGCCCAGATCCATTGTACTGACACATGTCCCTGATCCATTATACTGACACATGGCCCTGATACATTGTACAGATACATGGCCCTGATCCGTTGTATTAATACATAACCCTGATCCATTGTACTGATACATTGCCCAGATACATTGTACAGAAACATGGCCCTGATTTATTGTACTGACACATATCCCTGATCGATCGTACTGACACTTGGCCCTGACATATTTTACTGATATATCCCTGATTCAATGTACTGATACATGGCCCTGATCTGTTGTACTGATACATGGCCCTGATCCGTTGTATTATTACATAACCCCGAGTCGTTGTACTGATACTTGGCCCTGATCCGTTGTACTGATACATTGCCCTGATCGTTGTATGATACATGAAACTGATCCAAAGTAGTATAGGGAAATTAGAGTTTTAGCTTTACTTTTTTTTACCCTCCAAACAAGTATGATGTAAAAATTATTCTCATACTGACTATACAACAAGGTTTGGTACCATCGTGCGATGTTAAATATTCATGCATGGAGTACTGGTTACCATTCATGTGATGTTAATATTCCATGCATGGAGTATACTGGTACCATCCTGTGATGTTAATTATTCCATGCATGGAGTACTGGTACCATTTTGAGTGATTAATTTTTTTATGCATTACTGTTCCATCCATGTGTGTTACTTATTCCATGCATGGATTACCGGTACCATCCATTAATGATGTTCTATTCCATGCATGGTAGTACTGGTGATGTAAGTATTTCATGCTGTGATGTTAATTATTCCATGCATGGAGTATACAGGCACCATCCTGGGATGTTAATTATTCCATGCATGGAGTACTGGTACCATCCTGTGAAGTTATTTATTCTGTGCATGGAGTACTGGTACCATTGTGTTATGTTAACTATTCAATGCATGGAGTACTGGTACCATCATGTGATGTTAACTATTCACTGCATTGAGTACTGGTACCATCATGTGATGTTAATTATTCCATGCATGGAGTATACAGGCACCATCCTGGGATGTTAATTATTCCATGCATGGAGTACTGGTACCATCCTGTGATGTTAATTATTCCTTGCATGGTGAGTACACCCATCTGTTGATGTTAATTTGTTCCATGCATGGAGTACTGGTACCATCCAATGATGTTATTTATTCCATGCATGGAGTACTGGTACCATCTGTGATGTTAATTATTCCATGCATTAAATACTGTTACCATCCTGTGATGTTAATTATTCCGTGTGTGGTACATGGACCATCCCATTAGTGTCCAGAAGCATTGAATTGGAATCTTCCTGTATCTAAATATGCATTTTTAAGACTTTGACATTTTCTCTATACGTTTTCTGTATTGTCTATATAAAGCCAAATTATCTGCAGTGTTTTGTTGTTGTTATTATTAAGATTTTTATTATTTTATTATAGGTTTTATTTTATTATATAAAGCCAAATTATTGCAGTATTATTATTATTTTTTTTCAGATGTTTCATCAAGTTCGTGTTTATTTTTGCTCTTTGATAGTCTGGATCACACCAGTTTCATTTTGGCGGAAAATCGATGATTTCTTTTTGTTAATATCATTTCGACATACATCATTGGACTGTGCTGATCCAAATATGCCCTACATGAAAGATTTCAAGTTGATTTTAATCAATGCTTATTAGAATAGTAAGTATAGTATCACATCTTTCGTATAGATTTTAGAAGAAATGAACATTAATAAGGATTTTGACAAGTGTAAATGATATGTAAAATATGTCAAAATGAAGGTGGTTTGAGTTTGTGACTTATGCCTTGAATTTTATCAAAGAAAGATTTACTTTTATGAGGTCACCTAGATTTTTCCATTTTTCCACTCTCTTTCTGAATCACAAGTGAAGCATGTATATCTCTATGGCATAGGTACCGCTGATAACTAAAAAATAGTGAAATAATACCAGGTTTCGACTGTGGCGGTTGATATGTCACGACCCTTATCCCTATCGACCTCATAATCAGATAAATTTACAAATATACAATTAACTCAGAGGGCTAACTCTTGGGCTTTAAAGGTCATGACCTATGTCAGTAAACAACAAAACCGATATTATTTTATCAGAGTGTTTGAGATTAGTGTACAAATACAACATTTCATTTAGGTGTTAATATGTATGTATGTATGTATGTATGTATGTATGTATGTATGTATGTATGTATGTATGTATGTATGTATGTATTATTATGTATAATACGTAAAAACGTATGAAAGTATGTATCCATGTATGTAGGTTGGTATGTATGTATGTTTGTTGTTTTTAGGGTTTTAACGTCATTTTTCATCACAAGATACATGGCGGCCAGTATTAATGGTGGAGGAAGAACCCTGGAAAAAAAGGGAAGAACCACCGAAAAACGAGAAGCTACTGGCAGGCTTTCTCACTTACCCACCTTAGCCGAGTATGGACTCGAATTTCACGTAGACAGGTGAGATGGCAGTGATCCTTAACGGTCAGCACTTTAGACACTCGGCCAAATTCGGGGCTTCATGTATGTAAATAAAAAATGTGTATGTATGTATGTTTATGTATTAAAAATGTAAAATGTATGTATGTATGTTAAAAAAAAAAAAAAATATGTATGTATGTATGTAAAATGTACCATGTTGTAAAGTAAAAATGTTTTGTATATAAATGTGAAATGATATTTACGTATCACTAAAAAATTGCAAAAGATATTTTGAAACAAAAAAAAAACCAATAAAAAAAAATCACAACATCTCTCGTAAAAAAACTGTATTTTTGAGTTTCATGATTAAGCGTTAAACTTTAAAAAAAATTAAGGCCTTAGTGGCCCTTGAAGTCTGATAAATTGCTGTTGAAACTCGGATTCTTTTATTTGTTGTAACATATATTACTTTTTGCGTGCTTATTGTGTAAACACATTTTTAAAAATGGGCTGGACTTCAAATACAGTTGATTTCATGTTTATTACGTGTTTAGTAAATGGATTGGAGTTCAAGATTGAGTTCAATTTTTTTTGAAAAGAGAAACAGAGTTCAAAAAAAGTTTTTTTCATAGGTACTTGGAGGATTAATACAACTCGTCTGTGACACATACAACATTCACATTCTATAGAAACTAGCTTTTCTAGAAGTTAATTCTTCCAAACCCAAAACATTTTGTATCTTATCCATTGCTCGTCCCCATGATCAATCCCCCCAAACCTTTAAAAAATAAAAAAAACCCCCCAAAATAAAATTGAAAAAAACCAAAAAAAAATCAAAAAAAAAAAAAAAAATAAAAAAAAAAATTATCATAAAATTTTTTAAAATTAAAAAAATTTTAATTTCACCCACAAAACAAAAAAAAAATTCCCAAAATTTACCCCAAAAAAAAATAAAACCAAAAAAAAAAACAAATTAAAAAAACACCCCCCAAAAAAAACCCAATACCAAAAAAAATCCTTTTAATTTAACCCACCAAACCAAAACAAACCAAAACCACACCAACCCCACCCAAAACAACCCCCAAAAAAAAAATAAAAAAAAAACCAAAAAAAATAATAAAAAAACCAAAATACACAAAAACATAAAAAAAAAATAAAAAAAACAAAAAAAACCAAAAAAACAAAATATTACCCCAATCAATAACCCCCCCCCACCATAAAAAACCAAAAAAACCCCCCCCCACCCCCCCACAAAAAAAAAAAAAAAAACCCAAAAACCAAAAAATCCTAAAAAAAATTCAAAAAAAAAAAAATTTAAAAAACCCCACCCAAACAAAAACCACCCCAAACCCAAAAACTAAAAAACATACTTAAAAAAAACCACAAAAAAAAACCCAAATAAAAAAAAACCTTTTTTAATCAACAAAAACCAACAATCAAAACCCATAAAAACAACCCCCCCCCCCCCATTCCTACAAAATATACAACCCACCCCACACCACCAAAACCCAACCCCAATACCCCCCCAAACACACTAACAAACCCCCAAAATCCCTCATCCCAAAAAAAAAAACCCAAAATAATTAACCATTCAACCCCAAACCCCCCCCCTAAAAAAACCCCAATAACAAAAATTTCAAAACCCCCAAAACTCCCAAATAAACAAAAAAAAAAAAAACAAAAAACACCCATTATAAACCCAAAAACAACCACAACAAAAACAAATCTCCAAATACACACCAAAAAAAAAACAACCCCACAAAATCCAAATCAAACCAAATCAAATCATTTACCCCCAAACCTATTCCAATCCCCCACAACAAAACAAAAAAAAAAAACCACAACCCCCCCCACAAACACCCCCCCCATCCCCCATCAACACCCTCAACAACCCCCCCAAAACAAAAACCCCATACCCCAATTACAATACCAACAAAAAACAAATCAATTCAAATCACCAAACATACCAAATTAAAAAACCAAACCCAAAAACACCTTACCAAACTACATACACAACCCCCAAAAACAAAACATCCCCCCCAATCAACAACACCCCTCCACAATCACCCCCCAAAACAATCAACACCAAACAAACCACCAATTCCCACAAATTAATCCCCAAAATCCCTAACAAAACTTACAAAACAACCAAATACAAAAAACCTAAATCCCAAAAACCATAACCCTTCAAAACCCCCAAACCACCCATTCACATATAAAACCAACAACAAAAAACCTACCACAAACAAAACCCCAAAAAAATTCCCAAAACCACAAATTATACAAAATTAAACACAACAAACACACAAAAAAAACCAAAAATCCACACCCCCCAAAATCAAAAATAAATAAAACCACACAAAATCCACATACCAAACCAAATTCCACAAACACAATACCAATCAAACCCATATAAAAATAAAAATCCCCCCCCAAACACCCAAAACCATAAACCAAATCAATTAACAAACCTTAAACCCACCCTCATTCCATAACAACCCCCCCCAAACCAAACACAAAACAAACTCATCATAAATTCAAAAATATCCAACCACATACCCAATTCAACCACCCCTCAACCCCCACAACCCCAACCAACCCCATTCAACCACCCATAAAACCCAACCAACTCCACCAAAACTTACCCCCCACAAATACCACCAAAAACAACCCAAAAATTTTACAAAAAACCTCCCAACCCAACCACCAATCACCATTATCAAAAAAAAAAACCATCACCAATACCATACCACCCACCCTACACCCCCACACCCACCCCAAAAATAAATACCCAATTAATCCATACCCCCCCAATACAACCAAACCTACAAAAAAAACCCAAAACATTTTCACCCCCTAAACCCCAAAAAACCCATCACCATATCAACAAAAACCCCTAATCATATTACAAACCAAATATCCCCCACCTAAACCCCCCAATAAACATCCCATATCCACCCCCACACCAACCAAAAAAAAATTCCACCCATTTCCAAACCTCCCCCCCCCCTTACCCCACCACCCCCCAACAACCCCACACCCAACCAAAACCCCCCCCCCCCAAAACCCCCCCCCACCCCCCCAACCAACCAAACCAAAAATCACACACATCCCATCCTAAAAAAAAAATACCAAACCCATCACTCCAATTAAAAACACAACCACAAAATCCCACAATCATCCAACCCCAATCCCCCCCATAACCAACCCATAAATCAATTATAAAACCCATCCCCAACAATCCCCCCCAAAACAAAACAATCCCCCCCAACCACAACAATACCCAACCCCACACCCATAAAAAACCACAAAAAAAACCCCACACCCCCACTCCAACATAAAAAAAAAAACCAAAAATTCATAAACCAAAATAATAACACCACCCCCTCCAAACCCTTTCCCCCATCACAAAAAAAAAACAAACTTAAAAAACCCAACCCTAACCAACCACTACCCAAATAACCCCCCAAACCCCAAACATCCCAAACCCTCACCAATTTAACAACAAATATCAATCTTAAACTACCTAAACTAACCAAAATAATCCACCATATCAAACCAATACCCCAAAATATCCCCAACCAAAAATTCCACATCTTACCCCAAAACTAAATCCAAATCCCAACAACAAACCAATAAAAAAAAAAACCCAACACCCCCTTCCACAAACCACAAATTAAAACCAACCCAAACCCCCCCATCCAACACATTCATCCCACTTACCAAACAAACCCCCCCACCATAAAACAAACCACCACAAAAAAAACCCAACCAAACATACCCCATAACCCCATAACTCACAACCCCACCCATTCACATCCCACAACCCCATCAACCCAAAACCCCACCCCCCACCCACCAACACCCCCCAACAAATTTACACCACATAAACCACCAACCCCCCATTCCCCACCAAAATCCCCAATACCCAATTCCAATAACAAAAACACCCAATACCATCCACACAACCCAAAACCCCAACACCCCACCCAACAACATACAAAAAAAAAAACCCACCAAAAAAAAAACCTAACCAAAAACACCCAACCTCACCTACCCCCACATACCAAAAAACAAACAACCCCCAACAAATCCACCCAATCCAAATCTCAACCCCAAATAACCACAAACCAAATACCAATCCCAATACCCCCCCACCCTCAAACCAATAAACCACACCCCCAAATAACAAACTACCATAAACCACCAAACCCAACCCACACACCATAATTCCCCAAACACCCCCCCAACAACTACCCACCCACCCCCCCCCCCCCAACACCCCAACCCCACCCCCAACAACATCCCAACCCATCCAATACCCACCAAACCTCAAAAACCCTCACCCCAAAAACACAATAAACCACTACCCCATCCCCCCAATTCAATCCCCAACTCCCACTCCCTCACACCAACTCCACCAACACACCAAATCCCCACACCCAAACCAACCCTAAACCAACCCACCCACTAACACAAACACCCAAAACACACCACCAAAAATTCCCCAAACAACCCAACCCCCCTCCCCCCCATTTAAAACCATACATATTAACCCAACCCTACTCAATCCCCACAACCTATCCAAACAATAACACACAAAATATAAACCATAAAAATTTAAAAATCAACCCCCTCCAAATCACACACCCCAACACTCCATCCACCCCACCACCAACAACAACCATATAACCTTCAAAACACACCACATTCTACAAACAACAAATCCCATACCCCCCCACCAATAACCTCCCACAAACACCCCACATCCAACCACCTAACCCCAATCATCCAAACCAAAAATAACCATCCCCAAATCCCACCCCCCACCACAAACACACCATCAACTTAACAAACAACAAATACACCATTCAATAAAAAACCAACCCCCCCCCCAACCCCTAACCCCAACTAACCCAAAAAAAAACCCAAACAAACCCAAAACCCACCAAAAACAAAAACATCAAAAAAATAACCAAATCCCAACAACCACAATCCCCATACAACCTCAAACTAATCACCCCACACAACCCCAAAATCACCCACTTATCCCTATACCCACCCCCCAACCCACATCACAAAAAATCCAACACTACCCAACCCCAACCCCAACCAAAAAAAACACCCCCCAAATACACCAATCCCACCCAACCCCCAACCAACATATAAATCAACCAATCACCCAAACCACCAAAAATAAATCCCCCCAAATTATTACCACCCTACAACCAACCAAAACCCTATCTCTACAATCATCCTAACCAAAAACCAACCACCTCAAAATAACCCCCAATAACCCCAACCACCACACCCAAAAAAACACACATACAAAACCCACCCCCCCCCACAACAAACCCAATAAAAACCCAACCCACCCACCACACCACCCCCCCCCAACACACACAACACACCAATACAACCATTATGAAATCCAACACAAACACACCACCCCCCCAACCATCAATTACACCAACCCAAAAAACCCCCACCACCAACCACCCCAAATCATCCCAACCCACCAATCCCAAACACATAATCCCAAACCCACCCCCAATAAATTAAACAAAAAAAATCCCCCCACCACCCCACACCCCCCCACCAAAACAACCAATCCCCATACCACCAACAAACCACCCAACACACATCCCAACACAAACCCACCCACTCCCAACACCAACCCAACCACACAACCACCCAAATACACCATAACCAAAAAAAACCATCAAAAAACAAATCACACTCCCCAACAAAAAAAAACCCACAAAATTCCCAAAATCCACACCCATCAAAACAACAAAATAAACAATCATACCCATCCCCACATACCCCACCATAACACACCCAAATCCAACTTAAAAAACCAAAAACCAAAAACACACCCCCCCAAACCCCATACACCCATCCCCCTACATCCAAAAAAAACCCCCTACCCACACCCCCCCAAACCCCACATACCCCCAACACAAAAAAATCCAACAAACCAAACAAACAAAAATAAACACAATCAAACACCACCCAACCACCACCCCACAACCCTCACCCCCCATTAATCCAAAAAATCCAACAAAACCCCCCAAAAAAACAAAAACCCACAATCCATAACCCCACCTAACCCCCCCAAACAACCCCCCCCCCAACCCACCAAACCCAACAACCACCCACCCCATCCAAAACAAACAAAAACCCAATTCATCCAACAAATTCCCATAAAAAACCCAAACCAAATACACCATTACACCCCCCCCAACCCCAAAAATTAAAAACCTTCTAAACCCAACAAAAAAATTCCCATCCCCTCAAACCACACCTAAATACCCCAAACCCAAAAACAACCCCAAAACCCAAAACCCCAACCAAAAAACCTAACCCACATCCAACAAACACCACCACATCCCCCAAAACCCCCCCCAACCATCACCCCAACATAAAACCCACAACATAACCCCACCACAAATTCAACCCCAAAATACCCCAACCAACAAAAACTTTCAACAACCACCCCAAACCCCCCCAAAACCCAACCCCCCCAAACCTCACAAAACCAAACCCATTTTCAACATACCATAACATCCAACCCAAACACTACCCCACCCCACAAAAAACCTACTACCCAAAATCCCAATAACAAACAACACATAATAATACCAATTCAAACCCCAACAACACCAATCCAATCCCCACACCATCCCCAAAACAAATTCACACCTAATTCAACCAAAAAAACCAACACTCCAACCATCCACCAAACCTTCAACCAAACCATCCACATCAACCCCAACATACCACCTCAATCAAAATCACAAAATCCAACCCCCACCCAACATATCCCCAAATCAAACACCCAAAAACATAACACAAAAAAACACTCAAACCAAACCAAATACAACATTAAAAACCCAAAAACCCCATATAACCATCCAAAACCCCCCAACCCCCCCAATCACACCCACAAATACTCAAACAAAACCTACAAAACAAACCCAAAAACACAAACCCACCCCCCAACATCACCCACAAATCCAAACCCAAAAACACAATACAAACACACAACCCCACAAACCCACCACACCAAAACAACACCCAAAACCAAAATCCAAAAACCCCCCACCCAAATCCATTAACACCCATACCCAACATACCCCACCACCCAAAAAAACATAAAACCCAAAAAAACCCCATACCCCCAACCCCTCATCCAACAAAAAACCCTAATACAACCATCCCACCAAAAAAACATCCACAACAAAAAACCCAAACCACAACATCACCAAAAACCCATAAACCCCCAAACCAAACAACTAAATCCCCCCCAATCCAAAAAACACCAACAAACCCCCACATAAACACTCAAAACCAAAATCACACAAACCAAATTAACAAACCCCCACCACATCCCAAATCAAAAAACCCAAAAAAATAATCACCCCCACTAAATAAACCAAAACAAATTCACCACAAACAACAAATCCCAACACCACCCCAAATCAATTACCCACTAAACATCAAAACCCAAACCAAACACCATCAAAAAAAAACCACCCAAAAACATCCCCCATCCAAAACCCCCCCAAAATACACCCATTTACACCCCATCAAATTACAATAAACCCCCCAACACAAACAAACAAACAAATCAAAAAAACCACTTACCAAAAACCCATAAAACCATCCAACCCACCCCAAATTCAAATAAACCCCCATTCATCCAACCAAAAAAAAACAAAACAAAATACCAACCCCAAATCAACCCCCAATTCACCAACCCCAAAACCCCAACCATCCCCCCCATCCAACCAATCCCCCAATCCCAAACACCCCCCAAAAACCTCCCCACCCAACAAACCCCCCAAAAAAAACAAAATTCCCATTACAAAACCATAAACTCCAACAATCCCAAACACAAAAATACCCACACACCACCAAACCCCCAAACACATCAAACCCCAAATTCCCTAAAAAAACCCAACAACACAAAAAACAACACCACAACAAAACCACATCAAAAAAAACAATCACCCAACACAAACCACCCCCACACCATCCACCAAAACAACAAACACAACCAAAAAAATCCCCAATATTAAAAACCCCCAAACCCCAAACCATAATAATTCACCACACAAAATACCACATCAATCCCCATCAATACCCCCCACACCCAAAAAAACAATCCCAACCCAAACCCCCCAAAACCAACCAACCCCCATCACCCACAACCCCAAAACCCCAAACAACCCACCCCACCAAAATCATTTAACCAATACATACTACCCTCAAAACACACACCTACCCAACTCCACAAAATACAACAACCCCATCCAACCCATATCCCATCCCCCCCCACCAAAATAAATCAAAATCCCACCCACCCAAACTCCTCATAAACCACCCAAAACATCAAAACCAAACAAACCACAAACCACACAACAAAACCCCAATCCCCAAACCCCACCCAATCAAACCCCCATAAAAACCCATCAACCCATCACCAAACCCCCCCCCAACCACACACAACAAACCACCACTATAACAAATCATCCCCCACAACCAACTCCCATTCCATCCAAAATCTAAAATCACCCCAAACCCCCCCCAACACCAAACCCCCATTACAAAAACATATCCACCAACCCAATATCCCCCCCCTAAAACACCCAAAAACCTCAACCCCATACCCACCACTACAAAAAAAAATACCACCCCAACCAAAAAAATATCAAAACCCCCAACCAAAACACCCAAACCCCAAACAAACAACACCAACACCAAATCCCCATCCTCACCAACCCCAACAACATCACCCAAAAAACCCCCCCCACAACCAAACCCCCCAACCCAACCCAACAACAACAAATAACCAAAAAACAACCCCAACCTACAAAACAAACACTCCTTAAAAAATCAACCCATTCCCACACCACCAAAAACCCAAACCCCAAAAAATAAACACAAAAAACCCAACAAACACATCACCTCAAACCAAAACTTACCAAAAAAACACCACACTCTACACAAACCCCCAACCACAAACCAACCTATCACCCCCCCAAAAACCCAAACAACAAATCAATACCACACCCAAAAACATAAACATATTCAACAAAAACCATAACCATCCCCACAACAAACCCAACCCCAATCCAAACCCCAATCAAATAAAAACCACACCATTAATACACAAATAAACCCATAAAACCAACAACCAAAAAAAACAACCACACCTAAAAACCCAACCCCCCAAACACACACCTATAAACCCCCAACCTAAACCCCATACCCCAACCCACACCCCCCACTCTACCCCCAAACCACAAAAAAAAAACCACCAAACAAAACCCCAACACACACCCCACACCAAATCCCAAAAACCATAACCCACTATCAACAAAAACACACAAAACACCCTCATAACTACCATCACCTACAACCCCCAAATCCCCCCAAACATCAAATCAACAAAAACCAATTCATATACAAACACACCCAAAAAAACCAACCAACCAAAACAAAAAACACCCAATACACACCCAAACAAAAAAAACCAACCCACACATCAACCCAAAACACATACCAAACCAAAACCTAACCAAAAAACCAAACCCCCACCCCATTCACCACAATAAACAAAACTAACACACAACACCCCAAACCAAAACAAACAAATCACAACCCCCAAACCCCACCACCCCAACCCCCCCCCACCAAAATTCAATACAAACACCCACAATAAAACATAAATACCAAACCACAAAAATAAAACCAAAACAATCTACAAACAACACACACAACCCCAATACCCCAAACCCACCACACAACAACCCAAAAAATACCCACCAAACCAAACCAAAACCACCCCAAACAATCCACATAATCATAAAAAAAATCAAAAATCACAACAAACACAAATAAACACCAATAAAACCCAAAAACAACCCCACCTAATCAACTTTAAAAAACCCACCCCCCAACCAACACCCCCCCCCAAACAACCATACACATTTACCCAACCAATCACCCCCTAAAACTCAATTCCAACCACCAATCATCATACCCAAACCCCCCCATTACCACCAAATCAAATCATTCAATCCAACCACTTACTAAAACCACCACAACAAAAAAAATCCCCATCCCCATCAAACCCCACCATCCATAACCCCCATATAATAACCAATAAAACCCATCCCCCCCAATACCCAAAACACCCCACACACCATATCCAACAAACATTAACCAAAAAACACTACCCATCAAAAACCCAACTAAAATCCCAAAACATCATTCACCCCCCCACCCATCCACTCCAAACAAACAAAAACCCCATAACAAAAACCCAAAAAAATATCACCAAAACCCCCCACAACATAAAAACACAAAAATCCCCAAAAACCTCAATCTACATATTCCCCAACCCCACCAAATACAACAAAAAAAAAAAACTCAAAAAACCAAACCAAAAACAATCAAAAACACCAAAACCCTACCAAAACAACCCCCCAACAACCAACCCATATATACCCAACCAAACATAACAATCATAACTACCAAAATAATCACCCATCAAAAATTCATACACAAAATTAACCAAACCATCCACACAACCCACCATCATCCCCCAATTACCATTTCACACCCCAAAAATACCCATTCAAAAAAACCCAACAACCCAACCCCAACCCAACCCCCCCCACCCACAAACCAACAAAAACCCACAAAACAATACCCCCCATACCAACCCCCATAACAAAATAAAACACAAAAAAAAAAAACACCATAATAACATCACCCCAAAACCCACCAACACACAAACAACGCACAAACCCCAAAAAAACCAAAATCACAAAATAAAACCCAAACAAATATACCCCATAAACCCCATAAAACATTCCATAACCAACCCAAACACAAAAACAACACCCCCAATTTCCAAACCATACCCATTCAAACCCCAATAAAAACCCAAACCCATCAATCACAAAAAAAAACCCCACCAATCCCAAAACAACCCCCCAAAAAAACCCCCCCACACACCCCCCCACCCAAAAAAACCACAAAAAACACCCCCACATACAAACACACCCAAACCCCCCCACCAATCCACAAAAAACAAACCAAAACCAAACCAAACAAAAATCAATTAAAACACCAATCAACCACCCCCAAACAACAACCATACAAAAACCCAAAACAACAAACAAATCAACCCCCCCAACATACAACACCCCATAAAAAACCAAACACCCCCACCACCCCCACCCACCCACACAAAACCCATTCCCCCATATAAAAAAACCCCCACACCACAACAAACCAACACAAACCCAAAAAACCCAAACCAAAATAACAACAACACCCCCCAACCCCCATACACACCACAACCAAAACTCATTCAAACCACACCCCTCAACCCCCCAACCCAACCTCAACACCCCCAACACCCACCCCCAACCCAACCAAAAAACCCAATTCACCCCAAACCCAACCAAAACCCCATCACAAACCCCCATCAACCCAAAAAATTCAACCTACCCCCCCCCACCATAAAACCCCAACAACCCTCCCCCTAAACACCAAAAATCAACAACACAAACAAACAAAAATAACCCACCAAAAAAAAAACAAAAAACAAACCCAACCCAAACAAAACCAAACCAAACACCCCCAAAACACCACAAAACAAACAACCCCACAAAACCCAAACACACAATCCCCAACCCCCCCCCCCCACCCCCCCCAACTCACAACCAATACCACCATTCACAAACAATAACCCCCCACCCCCCAAACCCTAAAAACCCCATAATCATCCAACACAACCCCCCCACCATCAATACCAAAATCCCAAATCCAACCCATCAACCAAATCAAAAAAAAAAAAAAACCACACCCCACATAAACCCAACAATCACCCAAAAACAACAAACCCCAATAAAACCCCACAAAAAAAAACCCAAACCTACATCCCCAAACCCCCATATTCACTACCCCCAAAATAAACATAACAAAAATAAAAAACCCAATACAACCCCAAAAAAACAACCCCCAAACCCAAACACCATACAATCAATCCCAACAACACCAACCCCCCTCAAACCCCAACCCAACAACCAACCAATTCAAAAAAAAAACCCTACCACCAAAATCCAATCCCATAAAACACAACACAAACTAACCCAACAACACCCCACCCACCAAAACCAAACAACAACCAACCCATTCACCCTAAATACCCCCCCCAACATAAAACACACCACAAAACAATAAACAAAACCAAAACAAACAACAATCCCACAATAAAACACACCCCCCCCCAAAACCACCAAAAACCCAAACACCTAACCCCCAAAAAACATCCACACATTTCAAAACCACACCATAACACCCACACCCCAAACCAAATCCCCCCCCACCTAAAATCCCAACACCCACCCATCAATACCCCCCCCCCCATCCACCCATACCACCCACCTACAACCCACCAACAAACCCCACACAAAACCCCAATCCACAAAATCACATAAAACATCAAACAAAACCCACCAACCAACAAAAAAAACAAAAAACCACCCACACACCCCAAACCCCCCCACCCAACCATATCATACCCTTACAAAAAAATACCAAACCCCACCAATCTACCCCAACAATACCCCACCCCAAACACCCCACAAAAACTTAACCACCCATACATACCCAAAAACCAATCCAAACACATAAAAAAAAAATCACCCAAACAAAAAACACCAAAACACATAACACAACAAAAACCATAACCCACACAAAATCATAACCCAATCCCACCTCATACCCAACCCACCCCCATAAAAAATAACCCAATACCCATCCCACCACAACCAAAACCCCAAACCACAACCCACACCCCCACCACCATCCAAACAACTATAACACATTCAAAAAAACAAAAAATTACCATAAAACCCATACCCCCACCCACCACTCCAAAAACCCCAAACACAACCAAACATTCAAAAAAACCCCCCAATACACCTACCTAACATTACCATCACAAAAAAAAATCCAATCCAAAACCCAAAAACCCACCCACAACTACAATCACCAAACAACACCCCCCACAACCCCAAAAAAACCCAAATAAAACAAACACCCATAACAAAAACCACCATAACAAAATCACCCAATTAAAAAAAAAAAAAAAAAAAAACAAATCCCACCACTAAAAAAAAACATCAAATCCACACCCCCCCAAAACCAAAAAAACCCCCACAACACACCAACCCCCAAAAACCACCCAACCCCCCCAATCACATACCCAAAATTCCCAAACCCCCCCCCTAAACCCCACCCCAACCCCATTAAAACAACCCAAAAAAACCCCCCACACCACAATCCTACCACTACCCAAAAATCACACCCCCCCTTACCACCCAACCCCAATCAAAACCCCCCAACCCAAAAAAAACAAAACCCCCCCATCCCAAACCACAAACACATCACACACAAACAAAAAACAACACCACAAAAACAAAACACAACCACACACAAAAACAACACAACACCACCCCCATAAAAAAAAAAAAAACAACCCCCAACCCCAAAAAACCCCCAAAAAAAAACCCAACCCCCCCACAACCCAAAAAACCCAACCCAAAACAAAAACCACCCCAAACCCCCCCCCAAACCCCACCCCCCCCCCCCCCCAAATAAACAAAACACAAAAAAAACCAAACCAATCATAAATCCCCCAAAATACCAATATAAACAACCCAAACCAAACCATCACCCATACCCCCAACCCACCCCACCCCCACCCACCAAACAAACACCCCCAATCAAAAAACCAAAAAACAAAAAAAACCAAACCACACAAACTCCACCCCTAAAAATCAACTAAATCAACCAAAAAAACAAACCAAAACCCCCAACCAACCCCCCCAACCACCACACCACCCCACCCCCCCCCAAAAAAACAATACACCCCCAAAAAACCACACAACACAAAATACAAACCCCCCCCCAAAAACCCCCAAAAACAAATCCCCCAAACCAAATCCATAACAAACCCCACAAAACCAAACCAAAAAAAAACCCACAAAAAACCCAAAACACCAAAAAAAAAAAAAAACATCCAACCCATCAAAAACCCCATCAAAATACCACCCCATAAACCTAAAACCAAAACCCAAAAACCCAACCCAATCCCCCCATCCACATACCCCCCCCCAAAAAAAAAAACAAAAACCCCAAAACAACAAAAACCAAAACCAATCAACCCCCAACCCCCAAACACCAAACCACAACCCCCAAATTCCAAAACAACAACCCCCCTCCCCCAAAAATAATCCCCCCAAACAATCCCCCCCAAAAAACACCCATTACCCACCCAACCCCAAATCCAACCCCCCCCCATCCAAATTAATAATCCCCCCCCCCAATACCCCCCCCCCCCAAAAAAAAACCAACCAAACAACAAAAAAAATACCAACCCCCCCCACCCTCATCAACCCCCCCCACACATCCATCCCCAAATCAAACAATAAAACCCCCCCACCCAAAAACCCCCCCCCCAACCCCCCCCCAAACAAAAACCCAAACACAAAAAAACCAAAAAAACAAAACCAAACCAAAAACCCAAACCCAACCAACCCCAAAAAAAAACAACACCCCCAACAAAACCAAATCAAATCACAAAACATCAACAAAACATCCCCCCCTACCAACAAATTCCCCCCCCCACATATCACACCCCCCCCCCCCCCAATATACAATCCAACACCAACCCAAAACCCCCAAACCCACAAACAAAAATTTACCCAAACATCCACAAACCCAAAACCATAAACCCCAACCCCCCAATAAATACATAAAAAAACCCCATAAAATCAAACCAAAACCCCCCAACCAAAAAACCCCCCAACCCCCCCCAACTAATACCCAAAAATCATCCCCCCAAAATCCCCCCCCCATAACCACCCATCCACCAACCAAAAACCAACTAAAAAACACTCACCACCATATCCCCCAAAAAATCCCTTTCCCCAACAACAAACCCCCACCAAAAACCCCCCAAAAACAAAACAACAATAAATCCAACATCAAAACTACAAACAAAAACCCCACCCCACAACCCCCACCCAAAAAACTCCAAAAAACATAACCCCCCCACCAACAAACCCCATAAATTCACACCATCAAATAAACCCCAAAAAAACCCCCAACCCCCAACCCACCCCCTACACCCAAACAAAAAAACACACCAAAACAAAAAAAACCACCCCATCCAAAAAAAAAAAAACCCCCCCCCAAAATAAACCCAAAAATCCCACCCAAAACCCCCCAACAACACAACCACAAAAAAACCAAAACCAAACCCCAACCAAAAAAAAACACCCAAAAAAAACCCCACAAAAACCCCTAACCCAACAATTCCCCCAAAAAAAACCAAACCAAACCAAAAAACACCCAACAACAAACATACACAAATAAACCCACAAAAAACCCCACCCCAAAAACCATCAAAACCCCCAACTACATCAAACACAAACCCAAAATCACCAAAACATTAAAAATCCCCCCCCCCACAAAAAACCTACAAAACATCCAACCAAAATCACCCAACCCACCCCCCCCCCAAAAACCAAAACCACACATCCCACCCCCCACCCAACACCAAACAACCCAACCCCCCCACCCCATTCCCCACACCCCCCCCAAAAACCCCAACAAAACAAATACAAAACCCCAAAAACAAACACCCCAAAAAAAACCCAAAACCCACCAACCCAAAACCAACCCCCCAAACCCAAAATCCCCCCACCACCCACTCCCCCAAACATAACCAAAAAAAACCCAAAACACAAACAAATAACCAACACCCCCATAAACCCACAACCCCCCAAACCAATCAACCCCCACACACAACCCCATAAAAAAACCCACTACCCCAAACCCATCCCAACCAAACCCCCACCCTTCAACCCAAACATCCAACCCAAATCCCCCAAACCCCCAAACCCCCCCCAACCAACCCAACCCCAACACCATTCCCCATAACACCACACTTAACACAAAACATCACACAACCCAACCACAACAAAACCCCAAAAAACAACAAAAAAACACCAAACACCATACAAACATCCCAAAACCCCAAAAATCCCCCCCCTAAACACCCCCCATTATAAAAAAAAAAAAAAAAAAACCCCCATCAATCAAACAACAAACATTTAAACCCCACCCAAACAATAATTACCCACCCCACCCCATCCAACCACATACATTATACCACCAAAAAACCAACAAAAACAAATACCCACCCAAACCAAACCCCAACCAAACCACATAAACCCATAAAAACACAACCAAAAACCCAAACCCAAACAAAATAAACAAACATCCAAAAACCCCCCCCACTAAAAACCAAAAAACACAACCCCACAACCAAACCCCCAAAAACCCCCAACAAAACACCAACCCAAAAATAAACATACCAAAACAAAATCAAACCAACACCATACCCCACCAAAACCAAAACAACAAACCACAAAAAAACCAAAAAAAAAAAAAAAAAACCAAATTCAAAAAAACCACAAACCCAAAAATCCACACCAAAAAAACCCAAAAACACCCCAACCCTTAACACCAAAAAACCCAAACAAAAAAAAAAAAAACCAAAACACCACACCCAACCAACATCCCAACCAACCAAAAACAAACCCAAACACCCAAAAAACCCACCAACCCCCCCCACATCATCCCCAACCACAATTACACCAACCCCAAACCCAAAACACAAAACAAAAACAAAATCAAACCCCAAACCAATCAAACAACCCTCCAACAAAAACACACAAAAAAACCAAACAAAAAACACATCCCAAAAATCACCTAAATACCCCCAACCACAAACCCACCAAACACACCACATACCCAACATCCAATCCACAAACACACACCCACCCCCACCCAACCAAAAAACACAACAAACAAAAACCACAAACAACCCTCCCCAACCCCCAAACCAAACACCAAAACCCACCCCAACCACACAAACCCACCCCAAACCAAACCAAACCAACCCCAACAACCCCCACCCCCACAACCAAAAACAACAAAAAACATCACCCCCCAACCACCAAACCACCCATACCACCAACCCCCACTCCCCCCCCCACCCAACCCCCAAAAAACCCAAACATACTCACCAAAACCCCAAAACCAAAAACAAAATAAAACAAAACCCCCCAACCACTTACCCCCAACAAAAAAAAAACAAACCCCAACCACAACATTAATAAAAAACACCCCCCACACCCAACCAAAAACCCCCACACCCCCAAACCCCCCCCAAACAAAACCCCCCCCACCCCACCCCCACCCCAACACAAACACCACAACCAACACCCCACCAAACCCCCAAACAACCACACACAAAAAACAAAAAAAAAAACAATCCCAACCAAAAAACAAAACATCCCCCCCCCCCCAAAACAAAAAAAAAACCCCCCCCCACAAAAAAAAAACAAACCCCCCCCACAAAACACCCCCACAAAAATCAAACCAAAAAAACACACCAAACACATAAAATCCACACCACACCAAAAAACCCATACAAATCCAAAAAACCCCAAACCCAACCCCAAAACCAATCAACCACCCAAACCCCAAACAACCAAATCCACCCCAACACAAACCCCACAAACACCAAACAAACCAAAATCCAATAAATCCAAAACCCCCCCCAAACACCCCAAATCCAACTAACATCCCACACCCCCCTCATTTAACCACCCCCAACCCCCCCCCCAACCCCCCTCCCAACACCAACCCCCTAAATTCCCTAACCCCACATACACAAAAAAAACAAACCCAAAACCCATCCTTAACCACCCCACCCCCCCCACCCACACCCCCACCACCACACACCCCCATCCCACCCAACCCCCCATAAAACATCCAAAACACACCAACCCCCCTACCACCCCCCCCCCCCCCCCCCCAACAAAAACACCACAACATAAACCCCCACCACCAACCCAAACCCCCACAACCCAAACCCCAAAACCAACCATCACCCAAAAATCAAAAAAAAAAATAACACAAACCCCCCAATAACAAAAAACCCCAATCCCATCAATACCCCAACCCACATACCAAACACAATCCCCAACCCAACCCCACCCCCCACCCACAACCCCAAACCAAACCCACCAACCCCAACAAACCCAAACCCAAAACAAACACCCCATAAAACAACCCAAACCACCCCAAACCCCCAACCCAAACCCCCCAAAAAAAACCCAACAAACCCCAAAAACACCCAACAAACCCCCCCCCCAACCAACACTCCAAATAAACACCCCACACCCAAAAACCACCCCAACCCCCCCCCACAACCAATCCAAACCCCCCCCCACACAAACACAAACAATCCCCAAAAACCCAACAAACACAACCACACAAATTAAACCCCCAACCCAAAAAACACCCACCCAAAAACCAAAAAAACAAAACAAAAAACCCCCCCCCATCACAACCCACACCCCCCCCCACCACAACCCACCCCCCCAAACCCAAACAACCCAAAACAACCCCCACCCCCATCCCCCAAACATCAAACCCCAAACCCAAACCACAAAAAATCCCCCACCCCCCCAAAACATAAAAAAAATCAAAACAACCCCAAATAACACCAATATCAAACCCCAAAACCCCAACCCCCCCCCCCCCCCCAAAACCACCCCATAAACAAACAACATCCCCACCAAACAACAACCACCCACACACCCCCCCCCCCCCCAAAAAACCCCCCCCCCCCAAACCACCCAACAATCCAACAAACAAAACCAAAAACCCCAAACCCCCCCATCCAATCAACAAAACCCACAACCCCCAAACCCCAAAACAAACACACAACCCAAAACCCCCACCAAACCCCCAAATCACCCCCAACCAACAAAAAACAACCCAATAACCAACCAAACCCATCCCAACCCAAACCAACCCCCCCACCCCCCCCCCCCCCAAACAAACCAAAAATCCAATAAACCAAAAAAAATCAACCATCAAAAAACCCAACCCCCAAACCCAAAAACAAAATAACCCCAACCCAACCATCACAACCAAAAATCCAAAACAAAAAAAATAACCCCCAACCCCCAAAACCCAAACCCCCACCCCCCCCCCAACCCCCCAACACAACCCAACCCCCCCCCCCCCCCCCCACCCCCCAAACCCCCAAACAACCCCCCCACCCATTATCCAAAAAAACCCAATCTCAACAACCCACAAAAACAAAACCCCCAAAAAAAAACAAAACCCCCCATAACCCTCCCCACATACCCCCATAAAATCAAATCAACCCCACCCCCACCCAACCAAATCTCACAAATCCACAACCCCCAACAAAAAAAACCCCACCCCAAAACCCCCACCCCCAACAAAACATATCCCCCCCCCCCAACAATAACCCCAAAAAAAAAAAAAAAACCCAAAAACCCAAAAACACAACCCCCCCCCCATCCCCCCCCCAAAAAAAAACAAACCCCCCCACCAAAAACCCCACCCAAACCAAAAACCCCACCCCCCATAACCCTACCCCCCCAAAAAACCCAATACAACCCCAAAAAACCCCACCCCACCCCAAAATACCATAAAAAAAACCCAACACCAAACCACCCCCAAACCCTTCCCCAAAAAACCCAAACCAATCAACCCAATCCCCAAAAACACAAAAAACCCCAACCCAACAACACAAAAAAAAAAAACAACCCCCCCCCCACCCACCCCCCCCCAACCCACAAAACCAACACATACCAACCCCCATACCCCCCATCAACCCCCACAACCCAAACCCCCCCCCAACCCATTTCCCCCCCAAAACCCCATCACCCCACCCCCCCCCCCCCCCCCCCCAACCAACCCCAATATCCCAAACCCCCAAACCAACCCCCAAACCCCACACCCCCCCCCCAAAAAAACAAAAAACCAAACCACCAACCCAAACAAAAAAATCACCCATCCCCCCCAAACCAAAACCCAAAAACCAACCACAATCCAAACACACCACAACCCACCAATCCAACCACCTCAAAACCCACCAAAACCCACCCCACAAAAAACCCAACTACCCACAACCCCAAAAACCCACAAATCCCAAACCAAAAAAACAACACCCCCAACCCAAAAAACCCAAACAAACCATCCCACCACCATACAAAAAACCCCAAAAAAAAAAAACCCAACCCAACCCATCCCCCCACCCCAACCCCCCAAAAACCACCCCCCCCAAACCCCCCCAACCAACAAACAACAAAAACCCCCCCAAAACCAAAACCCCCCAACCCCACACAAAATCAAAACCCCCCAACAAAAAACCCAACACCCCCGAAAAACAATGTTCTACTCCTTTTCCTTGAAATGTCAAATACATGCAGAAAACAATGTTCTACTCCTTTTCCTTGAAATGTCAAACACATGCAGAAAACAATGTTCTACTCCTTTTCCTTGAAATGTCAAATACATGCAGAAAACAATGTTCTACTCATTTTCCTTGAAATATCAAACACATACAGAAAACAATGTTCTACTCATTTTCCTTGAAATATCATGCACATGCAGAAAACAATGTTCTACTCATTTTCCTTGAAATATCAAACACATACAGAAAACAATGTTCTACTCCTTTTCCTTGAAATATCAAACACACGCAGAAAACAATATTCTACTCCTTTTCCTTGAAATATCAAACATATGCAGAAAACAATGTTCTACTCATTTTCCTTGAAATATCAAACACATACAGAAAACAATGTTCTACTCATTTTCCTTGAAATATCAAACACATACAGAAAACAATGTTCTACTCATTTTCCTTGAAATATCATGCACATGCAGAAAACAATGTTCTACTCCTTTTCCTTGAAAAATCAAATACATGCAGAAAACAATGTTCTACTCCTTTTCCTTGAAATGTCAAATACATGCAGAAAACAATGTTCTACTCCTTTTCCTTGAAATGTCAAACACATGCAGAAAACAATGTTCTACTCATTTTCCTTGACATGTCAAACACATGCAGAAAACAATGTTCTAGTCCTTTTCCTTGAAATGTCAAATACATGCAGAAAACAATGTTCTACTCCTTTTCCTTGAAATATCAAACACATGCAGAAAACAATGTTCTACTCCTTTTCCTTGAAATATCAAATACATGCAGAAAACAATGTTCTAGTTCTTTTCCTTGAAATGTCAAATACATGCAGAAAACAATGTTCTAGTCCTTTTCCTTGAAATGTCAAATACATGTAGAAAACAATGTTCTAGTCCTTTTCCTTGAAATATCAAACACATACAGAAAACAATGTTCTACTCCTTTTCCTTGACATGTCAAACACATGCAGAAAACAATGTTCTACTCCTTTTCTTTCACCATGCTATGAATGATAATCATTAGTCTCTACAGAAAATGTTATTCTGTCGCAGATTAAAGGCGTTGAAAATTTTTCTCTCTTTCCATGTATCTGTTCTAATTTTGTTTTATTTTTATTTTTTCTTCAGTGATAAAAAAACCAGTAAAACTCTACAACTTTTACCGAATGCATTACAGGGCTACGAACATTACGGTAAACATGATTAAACGCTGTGCCATTCATTGTGGTTTGAGTATAACAAATTAACATCAGATGTTTGCAATGATCTGTCTAGGTCAAGTTATTCAATCATATATTCATGTATCAACCCATTTTCACGTAAAGCCACCACCTGATGTATTTTTTGAAAGTGATATTTTTAACAAGGAAACCATTAATTTAAT